>BSBM01000610.1:600000-887500 GCA_027924585.1 Larix kaempferi | reverse complement strand
CACCACCAGGGCCTGATTGACCCCATATTTATCCTTCACCTTATGTTCATCCTCTTCCTGGTGCTTCTTCGCAACTAGCCTTAGGGTTTATTCATTTTCCCTCTTGAGGGCGTCTGCTGCATGATATCAACATAAGTCGAGATAGCGGCATCAGGGTTCTTGTCACCCATGGCGAAGGAATCATTTATGTTATTTAAATTATCTCTATTAATCCTCATTTTCCTATATTTGTTTTCTCTATCGATAATCTCCTAGGGTTTCTTGAACACTAAGTCATCCTCCTCCTCCCTACACTTCTCAGTAAATCCTTGAGCATTGGTTTGGGCACAGTGTAAAAGGACAATTTGCAGGAAACCTCCACTACAAGGTATTTCCCTTGTAGTGAGAGAGAGAAAGAAATATTAATGAGAGAGAGAGAGAGAGTAGAGGGGGGTTATGTAGAGAGAGAGAGAGAGAGATAATGATTATAGAGAGAGAGTGAGAGGATGCGGGTTAGGGGGAGAGGGGAGCATGTTTAAGGATATAGTGAGAGATGGGGGAGGGGAAGGAGGGTGATTAGGAATATATGGGAGGAATGAGAGGGAGAGGACAATGGTTATGGTTAGGGAGATGGAGATAGGAGGGAGAGCAATAAGGAGAGGAAGTTTAGGTAAAGATGAGGGAGAGGGACAAGAAGAGGAAGTTTAGGTAGAGAGGGAGATAGAGGAGGATTAATAGGGGAGAGAGGGAGAGCGAGAGAAAGAGAGAGAGAGAGAGAGGAGTTGAAATGGGGTGGAGGGGAGGAAGGTCAGGGAGGGAGAGGGAGAGAGGGAATTAGGGTTAGGGAGGGACATGAACATAGAAAGGAGAGGAGGTGAATTAGTGTTAGGGAGAGGGTTGGTAAGGGGGGGGGGTTGAGATAGATGAATATGACATCAAAGCTGCATTTCAGATTAGTAAACAAATGCATGTGCATGCTTTTAGCGTGTGCGCGCTTTTAGTGCATACACGTGTATTTAAAACAGTGCGTACACGATGTTTAAGTTTCTAAATTTTGGTCGGCAATTCCTTTCCCACCAACATGGTGGATGAGTTGGTCGCTTTGGTTTTAGGTTCGGGTTGCCAAAGCAGGTGGCTTGGACTGTGTTATAACAAAATAAATCTTATTCTATAACTTCTTCTATTTCGAGCATGATTTTGCATATGTTACACTTGTCCACTGCTAATGAAATTGCACACACTTGTAGAACTATGTGTGCAGATTCCGAATATGTAATTTTTTATTAAATCTATCATTTTGTTCTATTTTTTATTTAATTTTAATTGGACTAATGTCAATCTTACACAAAAATAGGTTATTTAGTCTGGCTCTAACTTTTAATTGGATCACCTATTTTGAAAATGGAAAAGAACCCACACAAGTACACACAAATACCTACATCCTAAAAAAAAGGAGAACATTCATTGATTATGTTAAGACCATGATGGGGGCCCAATGCTCAACCTAGTCATTTTAGGGCTTCGTTGACTTCCTTAATTTAAAAAAAATAAAATTAACATAATAAATATGGAAAAATAGCACTGCACTAGCTTGGCGTTTTATCTATGACTCTGTATAATTTTTTTCACAAATTCCCACCTTTTGCATACCAAACCCGGGGCCCAACGCAAACATATTCATTATGTTTTCTTAAAAAAATAACATACCAAACTTAGAAGAACCCCATTTTCGGGGATTTATACTTAATTTTCATAAATAAAATTTATATATTACGGAAGGTAATCCGATTGTCTACGTTTCATCTTCTGATGCCATATTCCAAAAAGTTGTGTAGGTAGCTCTAATATTGCTTTTTGACATTCATATTTCTGTTTTTCTAGAAGTTGATTGTAACTAACGCATCATGAGCTTGCACTAGCCCTTAGGCATTGATAGTGCTGAGAATACCATCCAAATTGAGATTAAGGGGGTGTGTTAAGAATTGTAATCTCAACGGTTATGAGTTGGTTAATTAGTTGAGTTTGTTAGTTGACTGGGACACTTGGTTGTCCCATAGTATTTCCTATCCCATAGTATTGTCCATGGTAGTATTGATGTGATGTAATCCTATATAAGATTGAATTTAATAATCAAAAGGCAATGAATATTCCCAATTGTGTTCTATCTTCTATTTTCTTATGTCTTCTATATTTTAACACTTCAGCCTCGATCGTGGACAGTCCACATAGGAGGAAGAAAGAACACAAACAGTCATATTAGTCAACCAAGAAAGTAAACGTGGCTTATCATGCATGAGACAGTCGATACAAGATCGAACGTGTGAGACCAAGGAAAGTCCACATAGGAAGCATCTTGCATGCAACACTATAGAATGCATTGATTATTTACGATATAGTTTAATTACACATGGCTCTGAGATTCACATTAAACACCTACCATGTGTGAAATTGGCTTTACATTACAACTGGAACACATTGATGCACGATGACTTAATTTGAGTATTGCATGTAACCGCGATTTACATATAAAATACATTGCCCTAAAATTTGATGAAGTGCATCTTCCATCATGTAACTATAGTAGTATATTTGGAGTACGAATATGGATATAAATACGCTTCAATATGAAAAAAATATGTATTAGAAAAATCCAATATACGAAAGTAGACTTCTTATGTATATTACTTTTAATCAAATATACAATAATATACTATAAATGTACATCTCACACATGTCATTTACAACAGAAATTATTATTTAAAAAAAAAAAATATAGTGAGAAGCGACATTTAATTACTAATAATTATCTTAATAAGAAAGTAAAAATATATTTACTAGGAAGTATAAAATTAAATGTTATTTATATTTTATAATGTTTAAATAATTAAAATATATTTTTTTTAAATTAATTTTGAAAATTTAATTGCTCACATTCAATGAATTCCAAATTCTTCTGAATTTTCGTACACAAACTCCAATACAATTTGGAATTATGTTACTACTATTCTTGTAACACATATATCAACCAACACACCATTAATTGCATCATGAGTCAACATATCATATTGCAAACAACTGTACACGTGTTCCTTACATATTCAAGTTTGATGTTGATTTCATGAAATCGTTTCTTTAAGAATTCATCACCAACCACACGTAATAAAACTTGTTTTAAGTTTGATCTCCGTGTGTCTCCCATGAAAGGTAGGCCCTCCTTTGTTAGTCAAATCTTTAGACAAAACAATCATGGAGAAAATCTTGACATAAAATTGGATGAGTAACAACACGAAAACAAAGACTATGTGATAATTTGCAAGTGTTTTGAGGTTGTGAACATTACAGAATCAACACCATGGAAATTGTTCCTTTTATGACAATATTATTTCAGCTATCCAAAACATTAAACATAAGTGAAAAAGAAAATTGAAGCATGACCAAATAATAAAAAAGCAATCGTCTTAATGATGGACTAATATGTCGTGCGTGAGATCTTAAATACATTTGTCGGAATTTAAAATATTTTAAATAAAAATTCAAAAATATGATATTTACACTTTCTACTACGACCTTAAGTGCAACAAATAACCTTGCATATGGTTTCGATTTTGTCATGCAGTCACATGATAAATATGGTCCTATGGAAGATGACACTCCAAATATCTTGAAAATTTATTGATCTCCCAAAGGGGCTTAAAGGAAATCTCTCCTAATCAGAAGAGGGTTTCTCCATCACATAATTATGGTTTAAAAGAGCTAATGAATAGGTATCCAATATCATCTCCCAGTATTAAAAGTGGAAGTAAATGCTCCCATTTACTCTTATTCCTTTGTCATGTGAGAAGCAAGTTAGAGAGTAAATAGGGACAAGCATAAAGAGCTATGATATGTATATCTTTTTGTACCAAATGGTTCAGGAAGAAAGATAACCTATAAAATAGATGGAAGATTGATACACATTAGTCAAATTGTAATTTTATGCTAAAGTCTCTCCTAGATCAACAATGTATCCAGAATAAGACTTTTTGAAAATTGAAAAAGGATATTATTAACTAACTTATATTAAAGATAAGTTCCTAATTAAAGATATTATTAACCGGAAAATATATTATTAACTCACTGAAACTAAGGATAAGTAAAGAATGCAATCCTTAATGTTCCATTTTACATACAATATTATTAACCATGCATACAATTTAGGAACTTGTAGTAAAACTTCCATTTTACATGATCTTTGGAAAAAATCCCTAAAACTCTTATCTCCTAAACTAAACATTTATGGAAAAAATCCTCTAATAAAAGTTGTTTAGATGAATGAGTAGGTAAAAAGTTGAAATCACAAAAAAAATTCAGTTCTGAGTTCTTGGGTCACTTTTCCCTCCTACAATATTTTAAAAATTAACAAAAAGCTCCTCGAAATAATGCATTTTGACCTGTTTTAGAATCTCCATTCCAAATTATTGAGAATTTTGTCAAAGGATCCAAAGAGTTTCTACATGCCTAATTATGGGTTGCATTATCCAATTTTCATCATGAACAGGGTTCATGTTTGCATTTATGATTAGTCTTGAAATAACTAATCCTCAATTTTCAAAAATTATAGTTGAATAAGGAATCCACCCTCAGTGAAATTTTTGTAGCCCTTAATATGGGGAATCCAACAATAAACTTTCATCGAAAATCAATAAAAAATGCTCATGTTATGCCCATAATAAGAAAATGGCTCCAAACTTCTTTTTTAATAAATTTTTCGTAGTAATGACGTGGCATGGCACATGGGAGTGATAATGTAACATTGTGTCCACTTGGACCCTATATAGCATCCATTGATCCTGCCATGCCATATTTCATTATTTCCCTTGTCAATGCCATCGAGATCCTCAAAGGTTCTCAAGCCACAATTTTTAACCCTACTGAAAGGAATCTCATGAATGATCATGATCTTCCCATCTCAAATCCCAAAATAATCTAGTTCATTAATTGCAGTGACCACACATGCTAGGCCTTATTCTCCCTTGTTTCTAGAAATGGTCATGATCTAATGTTTTCAATCGACCGATGAAATATTAGTGGTTCATGGAAGGATCCCCCATATTAACTTGTGATTACTCAGGTTTTGCATAGACGATCATGATTTTGTAATTCAACTTGCAAAACCAATATCAACCATTTTAGGGAGGGCCCAATGGGGTAAGGCATGATCGCATCTATCTACACAAATTATCAAGATCTGTCGATCAAACTTGCATACTTTAATCTTGGTAATTCGAGGCATGACCCCTGGTGATAAGCTCTGATCACATCCACTTACATGAATATTAAGATTTAAATATCTCATTTGTTGGATTTAATTTGGGTCGAAGGTCCCTATATTATAGTCCTTTCAATTAGATTAATTGTGCAAATGGTTTGGATTTGATAGTATGAAAAACCTAATTTAATCCCATCTAGTGATCATCCTCTAATTCTCAAACAAAATTGTGAACCCAATAGTTTAACACTTGAGATTCCGTTTGTTAACATAACAATATTTTTACTGATCTTTGAGTTCTTTCCTATTTTTTTCCTTAATCAAATAAGCCATTCCTACTGAGAACCTCAACATCTAACTCATGGATTTGTTAAATCATCATCTAATGAATAAAACCATGATATCCATATTGATAGGAGCATTTCATCAAACATCTATTGAATACAACCATGCAGGCCCTAAGTTGCAACTAAGATATCTAATACCACTTTGTAGCATCCCCATCCATCATTTTGACTAAAGGAGGAGGTAGTTACGAAGTTCATGTTTCTAAATTCTTCCCCATGGGCCATTATTTTAATTCATAACTAATTTAAGACACCCACGGGAAACATAAACTAAGAAATGGATGTGCAAGTGCATGGATATAAAACACAACAGAATTAAAACTCTTTCCACACACACACATGCACAAACAAGCACATTATCACAAGAAGTAAATATAATCATTTGACATTCATAGACAAAGAGAATGCTTATGTTTCAACAGAAGAAGATCCAAGCAATTGGTTGTGTTAGAGAAATTTTCCACCCAGCCATAGGTTTCAAATAAAAATACCACCCCCAAGATGAGTTATAAGGCCACCAAGAAAAAGGAAAACACGTACAGGTTTCTCTCTCATCCTCAAACCCATTTTCTCTTTTGCTTATCCAATATTCTCATCACGTAGCAATTACATGATTTTGAATCAACCATCCCAACCATGGAACTCTATTCTGACACTCCCCCAGATAGCACAGGGAAGACATTTCCCTTTATTGCTCTATATTTCCCTCTAGAAATCCAACCCTTGCAGTGCTTACCCATGTGTACAGAAAAACACCAACTTAATATATGCTATTGGAGAAGCTCTTGTAAAATCAATTCATGGTTTCTCAAGCATCCAGAAGTAGAAAATACACAGTGGATAAAGACTCCTATATGTTCCATCCTCTATGCTGAACTACATCCATCCCTTTCACTCTAATGTCTACAATATCATTTTCACAATGTTAATTTCTTGATAATTTCACGTTTTGGTTAGTGATCATGGAGAAACAACATGAAGGCTCTACATAGTGTAAAACTATGCATGGAAAATGAGTGATAGAGCCCGATGGAGATGAGAGGGTTGGTGAAAAGACAAATGACATTTATTTTGACCATAAATGGATGGACTCTTATAGTTTTCATAGAAGTATATGTGAGACATAATGGCTCACTGAGAGTGCGGGGGGGGGGGGGGGGGTGAATCAGTGAGCATGCATTAATTTACAATTTCAACTTTCTTCAAGTTCTTCTACTCACATTTATCATTTGTCATTTCACCTTAGTATTCAAACAAAGATCATCATTCATACATCATTCAATATCAAACAATTTATCACAAGGGACACAAGATGTAAGCTTTGTAATCTTTTGTATTTGTTTCAAATGGCTACAACCATGAGGTAATTCAACTACAACCTAAACAAAGAGCACCAACTCCTTATCTAGGACCCTGCCTAGTGCTTCTTAGATCCTTCTAAGAAAAAATGTACAAGACCCAGCTTGTATTACATACAAACATTTTTCATCAATTCAATTCATCAGTTTGTCACCAATTTGCCACGTGTCATCACAAGTTAATCTGCTATCACTGTTTAAGTCAACATGTCACTTAACAACTTCATTGGTCAACAACAAAACAGTATGTCAAGTCAATCTGGTCATTGTCAAGTATATCACTGTCAAGACACAAGTTCTCCTTTCTGTCATCGTTAACTTCAGCCACTGTCATGTCATCATGGTATCATTGCTTCAATGGCGTCCTTCTAACTATGTTCAATAAGATGTACCACTAGTCTTTTAGTGAAGTAACACTCCTCAACTTGATGTTCAACTCTGACTTTGAATATAAAGAACTTCTTCTTTTACTGAGTCATCCACATGCCAAGACTTAAACTTCCACTCAGTTCTCTACAAGGTTTGTCATGGATTCAACCATGCCTATAACTGTTCATAAAAGACCTTAATGCAAAGATACTTACCAATATTGTGCATTGCAATGATATACCTTCTATTGTAGCTGTTCAAGCTCTTCATTCAACTGACTGCCTTAAGTATACTGTTGTTGTATCATCCTAAACAAAGTTTAGATCTCATCAAGAATTATTTCAAACTTGAAGCTTGCTTGTTTCTTGCAACTTCAAATATCATACATTAGTTTGGGTCCAACCATGTGACTCTCTTAACTCAATCCTCCTTTGATCAAACTACTCACTGAACATAGCCACAACTTCAGATCTTCTTAAGCCCATTCAAGGTGTTCATGTTCACTTCGAGGTCAACTTCTTGACACTCATTGTTCTGTTTAGAATTCAGAACTGCATTATGAGAAATGCCCTACAATATGAGATCTGAGTTCTGATCTTGCATAGCTATGACATCCAAATTTAGAGCATTGTTCACTGTCAAAGTCTGCTCACTACTGGTGTAAAAACTTCAGACCTACTCTTGCATTTTCCCTACTATGGCTACCTCAGTGGTAATACCCGAAAATCTCAGAGCTTGTCAAATATTGAAATTAGCTGCTGCAAATACCTTCACCCGAATTTCAGAGTTTTTCAACCTATGCGGCTCCCTCAGACACACCCAAAATTCATCAGTGATGGTCGAAAATCAGAGTTGTCATGTTAAAAAAACTTGCACAGAAAAATAGTACTACGGCTACCCTCAGTCAATACATTCACCCGAAAATTACAGAGGTAAGAAATATCAGACTAAAAATGTCTGCTGCTACATTTATCTATGTTTCTGCATTTTTCTCTGTGGTTGCCACAGTACCCACGAATTTCAGATAGTGAGCAGCCCGAATTTCAGACTCCTTCATATCACACCAAAAAATCTTCTTCACTACGGCTGCCTCAGGGCTGTTACATATCCTAAATTTACTTAATAGCTAATCCGAATTTCAGAGCACTTACACCAATGAATTTTCCTTCCTTAAATGAGGTTGTTTGCTGGTTATATATACTCATTTTTTCATGATATTTTCACTGAGCTGACCTATATTTTTTTTGTAAATTTTTTAATTTTCTTTTTAGTATTGTTTATGGAGCTGACTTCACTTGAATTTACTTTATTATTATAGCTTTGAATTATCATTTCAATGGTCAAACTTGGTGTTATTTAGGGTTTGTTTTATATGCCTTTTCTCCTACATATGGTGTGGGTGCATTCATCTTCTTTTGCCCTAGGGTCATCCCCAAAGGTTCCAAGGCCCCAAATGCCTACATCATCTTCATTTCTTCAAGCCTATTAAACCATCTAATGTGTGGGTCAAAAAGGATTCTTCAAGGCCTTCTTATCAAGCCATGTGCATCCACAATATTTGAAGGACCATATAAGGTCATCGATGACAACCATCATCATCTTCATTAAGAGTATTAGGACCATCTCCAAATGACCACAGAATGGGTCATTTGCCCACTTTGGTGTTCCAAATCCCAATCATGCCATTTAACACTTCTTTGTCATGTCTAGGTATGTCATCTTTTTTCATTAATGGTTTGTCATCAATGACAACCTTGCTCATCATTCTCCCCCTTTGTCATTGATGGCAACCTCAACCTTCTTCAATTTCTCTCCCCCTTTGACATTAATGACAAAGGGTCAAATATATGACCATCAAGGACTTTACAATTCCCAATAATAATTGTTTTGTCCTGAATACTTATATGCCCCCCAAGAGTGTCCATGTACTGTTATATGTGCTTGGCAAGAATAAAAATTCTTTGGGTCAACTTCCTTTTCCTGTCAAGGATCTCAAATATCATGGTCTTCTTATATTGAGTTCACCACTGTAGCATGTATATATCATGGATCTACTCCTACTCCCTCTTTCATATAGACTGTTGAGATCATACTTTAAATATTCAGTACATTGCTTCACTGTGGCTGACCTTTACTCAAGGTAACATAAGCATTGGAGTTCTCCATTATTACGTGCTTGCATGTCAACCATATTATATGTTCCACTATCAGTGAAAAGACCAATTTTATGGAGCACATCACGTTTCTCATAGGCTGTACAATCGTGGCTTTTAACTCAATGTGGTGGGCATTTTATCAATGCATTGCGTGCATTTTTTATCACACACAAAAATTTCACTTCAGGATAAACTTTTGTGTTCATATTGGCTGGTATTTGTCTACTTCAAGGTTCACATGGGCATATCATTCAATATTGCAGACATTTTCTTCATTTTCCTTATACCTGGCACCCATTTCTTTACCTCTGCGAGCATCTTTCATTCACAAATGCACTCACCAACATCTTTTGACTTCATATCATTACATAGAAAAATATCTTCATTAACCTTACAGGCATGCTTATCAGTCTATTGGTATATCATCTCCGTTCGAACAACTTCACAAGTGCATACCTTGATTGCTTGAATTTTGAACTTGCATCCTACATACAGATTTTACTAGGGCTTGGACAGTGACTGCTGTAAGTTAGAACTTCGGAGCTACCTCAGTCTTCAAAATTCGGGACGGCTGCCTTATTTTAGGATTTTAGAAAGTTTATAGTATACTGTTGTTGTAATGTATCTCAATTTGAACTTTAATCACAAATCTAACCACAACTTCGAGACTGTCATTTAATGTTGCCTTCACTTTTATTTTTCTCATACAATTAGCTACCAACAACAAGTGTTATTTGAAAACATTTTTCCAATCCTTAGTGCACTTATATGAATGATTAAATTGATAAAAGGTAAGCATGCATCAACATTCCATACTTCAAGCCTTTCACAATTTTTTCTTCAAGTCTTTTAACTTGTCTACTAGCTTGTCATCACTTATTGCTGGTCAAGCATGTATCACTGTAACTTCAAGTGAATCCACCTTGTCTCCTACGTACTACTGTGTAAAATTCGTGCTTGACTTCAAGGATCAAACCTCACCACAAAATTCACACATTTTTCATGCCATTATTCAATATTTTTACTCATTCTCCTTGCCATCAGATTTTCTTAAAAATAAATAATGTCATCCTTCCTTGGATGTTTGATCTCAGATTTCTTGCTCCCCCTATCATTATGCTGCTGTCATCATCGGAAGGTCTGAACATACAGTATGTGTTTGCACTATCATGAGGTAAGGATCATAATGTCACTATTGCACACCTTCCCAAACATTTCTTCAAGAACTGTTCATCAAGGCAGTTTACATTTGTATATCCTTTAATCAATTGTTAATGTATTACAATCCGATCCTAGGACCTGTTTGGAGAGACCTTCACTTACCATTGAGTTAATCCTCCACAATATCATGAACTCAAGGTCTTTAAAAGACCTCAAATTTGGCTTGCCATATGGAAACCACCTTGATCAACTACTTCATTTAGATCTAGCATGATAGTTTTCTTCACCCATACTTTCTTCTTGACCTCTTTCGTTTCATTATTTTTTCCATTTTCCTCACCGGCTTTGCTTGCTGATCTGTATGTTAATCTTCTCAAGAATTGTCTTCTTGGACTTGCACATACTTGGGCTTTATGCCCAACGCCTCCACAAGTGAAACATCTCAAGGTATGACAGTTGGTAGCTATGTGTCCAATTTGATCACATGTCCAACATCTTGCCTTGACATTTTGGCTTTCAATACTCCTTCTTCCATATGCACAATCCATGACCAAAGTTAGAACAAGAAAAGCAATATCCATTAAAACTATTTTCATACCTTTATGTTTCGATTGGAGTTGTCTTTATTCTTCCAAATGAATTGCTTTGATGAGTGAGAGCAGCTTCATGAGTCATTAGTGATCTTCCAACTTCTTTGTTGTCATGTGTAGGTACATAAGGAGCTTTGCTATCTTCCCGGGAGGATGTGGATCCAACTTCAGGAGTCTTGGGTGACCAAGTGCCTTCCTCCAATTTGTCTTCTACCTTTTTATACCCAAGGCCAGATTTGTCAAGTGGAGACCTTTGACAATCTAAAATTTCATCTAGGATAGTTGAGCTGTGTTGGAACTTGCCATATGCATCAAATTTTTTATTTTTCCTTCTCAATTCAACTACCTCCATTCAAGCTTTTGAATTTCCTCCTCCTTTTCATCCAAGTGATTTTTCAATACTTCTTCTATCTTCCTGGATTCTTCTAGTTGAGTCTTCAAGCAAGTATAATTTCTTCTTGTCTCTTCAAGCTTGTTAGGATCTTCAACAATATTTTCTTGTTCTTTTCTTAGTTCAGCTATTAATATTCTACCCTTAATATTTTGATCATCTAGCTCACCTTGTAAGCTTTTCTTGAGTAGGTCCATGGTCTTCTCTTTTTCTTCTAGCCGGATCTTCATAGTTTCAGCTGAGTCTTGAAGTCTTATCATCTCATAAATGAGTTTACAAGATAGCTCCATTGACCTCTCATGGTACTCTTCAATGAACTTCTCAATCTTCCTTTTAAGCATCTGATCATGCTTGATATCTTGCACCTTAAAAAGGTTTGCTAGAAGATTCTTCTTAGCATCTTCAAGAGCATTTTCAAAGTTATCATAACCAAGATTACTGAGATCAGTAACATTCTTACCTTCATTAATATCTGAACCCTTTTCTTCCATTTCTTCTTGCTGTATGTATTAAGTGGGTTTAGTCTCCATTTCCTGATCATGTGCCTTTTGGTATTCACCTTCTAGATTGAACCACAGATCCTTGGCTGATGTGTGTTCTCCTAAACTCTTTTTGATCGAACTTGAGAGTCCATCCAAAAGAAACTTCAATGCAATGGAGTTGTTCTTCTCAACATCTTTTTGAGTAGATGGCTTTGTCTTCTTGTTGGAATGAATAGGTGGATTGATCACAATCTCCCATACCCCAAATTTCTTCAAGTAATCCTTCATCTTGCTCCTCCAACCAAAATAATCTTTCATATAAAAAAATGGAACCTCATTGTTTGAAATTTCTATTTGTGCCTCCATTGTGTCTTCTGATTTCCTTCAAGCTTGTTAGGATTATGCTGAAGGCCTGCTCTGATACCAAGTGTTAGACACAATGGCTCACTGAGAGGGGGGGGGTGAATCAGTGAGCATGCATTAATTTATAGTTTCAACTTTCTTCAAGTTCTTCTACTCACATTTATCATTTGTCATTTCACCTTAGTGTTCAAACAAATATCATCATTCATACATCATTCAATATCAAACAATTTATCACAAGGGACACAAGCCGTAATCTTTGTAATCTTTTGTATTTGTTTCAAACGGCTACGACCGTGAGGCAATTCAGCTACAACTGAAACAAAGAGCACCAACTCCTTATCTAGGACCCTGCCTAGTGTTTCTTAGATCCTACTAAGAAAAAGTGTACAAGACCCAGCTTCTATTACATACAAACATTTGTCATCAATTCAATTCATGAGTTTGTCATCAAATTGTCATGTGTCATCACAATTTAATCTGCTATCACTGTTTAAGTCAACATGTCACTTAACAACTTCATTGGTCAATGACAAAATAGTATGTCAAGTCAATTTGGTCACTGTCAAGTATATCACTATCAAGACACAAGTTCCCCTTTCTATCATTGTTAACTTCAGCCACTATCATTTCATCATGGCATCATTGCTTCACTGGAGTCCTTCTAACTATGTTCAATAAGATGTACCACTAGTTTTTTAGTTAAGCAAGACTCCTCAACTTGATGTTCAACTCTGACTTTGAATATAAAGAACTTCTTCTTCTACTGATTCATCCACATGCCAAGACTTAAACTTCCACTCAGTTCTCTACAAGGTTTGTCATGGATTCAAGCATGCCTATAATTGTTCATAAAATACCACAATGCAAAGATACTTACCAATATTGTGTACTGCAATGATATACCTTCTATTTTAGCTGTTCAAGCTCTTCATTCAACTGACGCCTTAAGTATATTGTTGTTGTATCATCCTAAACAAAGTTTAGATCTCATCAAGAATTATTTCAAACTTGAAACTTGCTTGTTTCTTGCAACTTCAAATATCATGCATTAGTTTGGGTCCAACCATGTGACTCAAGGTTTGATATCAGGTTCCTAACTCAATCCTCCTTTGATCAAACTACTCACTAAACATAGCCACAACTTCAGATCTTCTTAAGCCCATTCAAGGTGTTCATGTTCACTTCAAGGTCAACTTCTTTACACTCATTGTTTTGTTCAGAATTCAGAACTGCATTATGAGAAATGCCCTACAATCTGAGATCTGAGTTCTGATCTTGCTTAGCTGTGACATCCAAATTCAAAGCACTGTTCACTATCAAAGTCTGCTCACTGTTGGTGTAAAAAATTCAGACCTGCTCTTGTGTTTTCCCTACTGTGGTTGCCTCAATGGTGATACCTGAAAACCTCAAAGCTTGTCAAATCTTGAAATTATTTGCTGCAAATACCTTCACCAGAATATCAGAGCTGATCAACCTCTGCGGCTCCCTCAGACACACCTGAAATTCAGCAGTGATGGTCGAAAATCAAAGTTGTCATGTTAAAAAAAATTGCATAGAAAAATAGTACTATGGCTGCCCTCAGTCAATACATTCACCCGAAAATTACAAAGATAAAAAATATCAAACTAAAAATGTCTGCTGCTACGTTTATCTCTGTTGCTGCATTTTTCTCTGTGGTTGCCACAGTACCCACGAATTTTAGACAGTGAGCAGCCCGAATTTCAAACTCCTTCATATCACACCAAAAACTCTTCTTCACTGTGGCTGCCTCAGGGATGTTACATACCCGAAATTTACTTAGTAGCTAATCCGAATTTCAGGGCACTTACACTAGCGAATTTTCCTTCCTTAAATGAGGTTGTTTACTAGTTAATATACTCATTTATTCATGATATTTTCACTAAGCCGACCTATAGTTTTTTTGTAAATTTTTTAATTTTCTTTTTAGTAAATTTTGTGGAGCCGACTTCACTTGAATTTACTTTATTATTATAACTTTGAATTATCATTTCAATGGTCAAACTTGGTGTTATTTAGAGTTTGTTTTATGTGCCTTTTCTCCTATATATGGTGTGGGTACATTCATCTTCTTTTTCCCTAGGGTCATCCCCAAAGGTTCCAAGGCCCCAAATGCCCACATCATCTTCATTTCTTGAAGCCTATTAAACCATCTAATGTGTGGGTCAAAAAGGCTTCTTCAAGGCCTTCTTTATCAATCCATGTGCATCCACAATATTTGAAGGACCATATAAGGTCATCGATGACAACCATCATCATCTTCATTAAGAGTATTAGGACCATCTCCAAATGAACACAGAATGGGTCATTTGCCCACTTTGGTGTTCCAAAGCCCAATCATGCCATTTAACACTTCTTTGTCATGTCATGGTTTGTCATGTCCACATATGTCATCCTTTGTCATTAATGGTTTGTCATCAATGACAACCTTGCTCATCAGTATATTCATCTCATGCTTCCATAAATACATGAAAATACTCTTCCCGCCAACTTGGCACATGCATTCAATGATTAGATTTAACACGTCAAAAGGAAGTAACTTGCTCATTTAAGGCACATGGTAGAGAATAGGTGCGTTCTGAGCATGACACTTGGAAAAAGAGGATTTAGATTCCCATAGCCCCCCTTTCTTCTTCCCCTCCAGTGGAATCACAACACATCTATTTCTCTTTACACAACCATCTTGGACCATTTTATTATTTTCCAATATAATATTTGCATAGATTTTGAGTTATCCTGACAATCCAACCACATGATCCATATAGAAATATTTACGTTATATATATTCCTAGACTTGAGCTCTGCCCAAGGAATCCATACTAGCATATTTACATCATTTTACATAATCTAATTTAATACATTCCAAGGATCAAAATTAAGGGTATTACATTCATTTTCATACATGTTTCCATGAAGACAAAAGGAACACACCTTTTTATTAGTTTACGGACTATGCATGTCTTTTGACAAAATTTCACGAGACCCATCCATCAAATAGTGCAAAATTCACTACTACAACTAAAAGGAAACACTAATAACAATTAAGCAAGTAAGAGTTCATGTAGGAAAGCCATGCATAGTATTGCAAGAAAATCCCATGACTAGCAAACTTATATCTCTTTATACTTTAGTGTCAAGCAAATCATGAAAATCAAAATGATAAATAATTGTTCCATAACCACCACTTTTGTTAAACCATGAAAAAACATTAAGACACTGACAATCAAGCTTAAATGTCTCTCTTATATACCACCATCCCATGGACCTTGGGTAGAGTTGCATGAGCTTTTCCAAGAAAGCAAGGATGATACCATGCACGATGTACACACAAATATAACTAATGCAAACACATGTGTAGTTAATAAAATGATGTCCAACTTTCTCTAATAATTGTCAATGATCTATAACTTAACTTAGTACCAAAATCCTAAACAAATAGGAGAAAACTATGGGGTAAAGAAGTAGAGGCAACACTAGCTTCCTATAAATCCCGATGAAGGTAAAAGGCCTATACTCCACACATTTATATAAACTAGAATGGACACCTAATGGGCTAGAGCAAACCAAATTATTAACATAATAGATAACTGAACATTTTAAGAGGTATCACCCAAACCCTTAGACCTATACTCTTAAACTAGAATGGACACCTTATGGGCTAGAGCAAACCAAATTATTAACATAACAGATAACTGGACATTTTAAGAGGTATCACTCAAACCCTTGACATCGTAATAATATGAACATAACCAATTCAGAGCAGCTAATTGTATTCAAACTTTTGTAACAAATTAATAATGGCTAACACATAATAAAGATATAAATTAGAGAACTATTTACCCTCTCAAAAACCTTTTCATATGTGTAAGATTTTGATTTTGCAAAAAATCAAAATTACTTGATTACACTTAAAAAAAGAGTCAGAATCTTTTAAAAAAAATTTAAAAATTAAAATTCAAAACCATATGAGTGAGGTTAAGCAATTTATGTTTAAATCTTACAGTATTTCATTATGAAATGAAGATTTTGGATGATTTTCCGAATTCTTTAAAACCAAAATCTGTTATGCCTTGAGCAATTTATGATTAAGTCTTACACTATTTTGTTATCACTTATGAAGATTTTAGATGAATTTATGAATTCTTTAAAACCAAAATCTGTTATGCCCTAGTTTACAAATTGAATGAAAATGACACAAAACCTATGAAGTCAAATAGTTCTCATGGATAGCCATAATTGTTCAACTTTCATTCCTTTTACATTTAAAAACTGCTTCATTTGAATTGAGTCAGCCGAATATGTACGAACCAGGATTATGAAAAACTGAAAAGGAGAGAAATTAATTGGCTGAAATGGTTTTGGGAAACTAGTATACAATTTTTTATAAACTTTTCATAGGAGATAACTCTAACTGTTACCTTGAAAACTCTGAAATAGAGTAATTAAAATTGAAATTTCAGTGTCATTTTTCCAAATAACCAATAAAATTACATCAAATTTGGGTAAACAATATAATAAATTTGTATATTTTATTAATTATAATAACTTTTATTTTTATTTTTAATTTCAAACAACTAAATTAAGAAAAATAGACATAAATCCAATATTATTTTCATTCAACGACATCTGAGATTCTGACCACTATAACATAACATATTATTATTATGTCAGTGACATATTGTTATATCCATGATATAATGTTTTCAATTGTGTATCTATTGTTTTCATTTTTTAATTGGCAATGTTAAAACTTTGATGTTGAATGTTTATCAATTTATATTTGATTTATTTGAATTTTGATTGGTTAAAACTAGGTGATATCATCCTCCTTCTTGGTCTTGTGAGCAGGCATACAGACCAAGAAGGACTAGATTCACAAACTGAGTACTATTTTGATGGACGTGACCTCTCAGATCCGGGTGCCTAATTTGGTTGTTTGGTCAATTTTTGTCGTTTGATCCATCTTGCTTCTCGGTTGTGCAATATTCTTAACTTATCTGGGATTGGTTATATGTTTTTGTTTGAAAAGAATTGAATTATCTTAATTTTTCTACAGTTTTATTAATTTTCAATTATTCAATGCATAATATAAATTAATGAGTACATTTGCGAATCACAATCAATTGATTAAAAGTTTAATGTTAAGATTTTTATTTATGTTTTTAATGATTACGATTACATTAAGGGTGGAAGTGAGCTCTTAGTTTTGATTTTGGATGGCTTATTGAATTTTTCAAATATAATTTTTTTTTTTATAATTTTTGGATAAATTTAAATAATTTAATTAAAGTTATCCATTTCTAATCTAATTTGCATTTAAAAAGAATGCATGCACACATTTTATGGTAAGCCATTGGTTTTTAATTCAAGCAAAACATCAATTTCCTCGAAGAATGCATGCCCACTTTTATGGTAAGCCATTAGTTTTTAATTCAAGCAAAACATCAATTCTCCTAAAATGTTTGCTTTCATGCAATAAAGTATTATTTAACATTGGTTTTGTTTATCATTATTTCTTAATTTAAATATTTCTTACAAATAACCAAAATATTTAACCAAATAATTTACTTTTAAAATTTTGATTAGTTGTATATGAATTTCATCATTATCGAGGTTTTATTACTTTAATTTAAAAATTATTTATGATACCAACTAATTATCTTAATAGATGTCTAACACACTTTAAATTTTTTTTAAAGGTACTTGGTTTAAATGATATATTTTAAATAAAGAGATAAACTCTTATAAATTTAAAGGTGGTTATTCCTTAAAACTATAAACTAAGTCGAATATACATTACCCATTGAAATTTTCTTTACATATTGAATTTGACGGGAACTTTATATGCATTCACTTTTTTGAGGAATTCACATAATATAAATGCTTTATGGCAATATGGCATTAATAATATTGGATGATTATCATTTATTGGAATTTTGATAACATCTCTCAAATGGAGAGTATTGGGTTTCTAAACCATTAGAGGATTATTCTAATCATAAAACAATGTTTTGTTAACACGTTACACTTGAATAAATCTTTACATATTACAAAATTGCCACAAGTCAAAAATAATATTTATGATACCAAACAAAATCCAACTCATGTTAGGTTCTTTTATCATTATTAATTTGAATGACGTCATGCGTTAAGTAAATTTCTCCTTCAAATAACTGTTGCATGAGATATTAAATGGCTTCCACGCATTGGTTTTTTTAATGCAGCTATATATATATAAAACCTTGAGATACCACATAACTGTTGCATGAGATATTAAATGGCTGCCACGCATTGGTTTTTTTAATGCAGTTATATATATAAAAAACCTTGAGATACCACATTAGCATGCCTCTCAAATCACATGTTTATTAACCTTCGCTTTAGTTGTGCATTTTTTTCCTGCATGTTTATTAACCTTCGCTTTAGTTGTGCATTTTTTTCCTGCATGTTTATTAACCTTCGCTTTAGTTGTTGATTACGACGGTGGTTTCTTTTCTTATGTCAGAAGGATGAAAAATATGGTGAGAATACACTGAGAGAATCATGCCTATATTAGCTTCTAAATTAATACATAATTAAAAGAGGAATATTTTGAGGTTGTTACACGAATCAAGGGATTTGGCGTCCTTAATATCATTTACCAAAACTGTGAATATCAAGCATGTTGAAAAACCATGATATGGTCCTCGTCGCCAATTTATATTTATATGCTCGAAGTGACTATAATAGCAGAATTTCAACAGTAGCTACATTTGGAGACTCGATCAATTAAAGGGAGAATTCTCTATCATTTTGTTTTTAATGATAATTTTATAAAAGTTTTGATATTGTTTCTTAAAAGCTACTTATTCACAAGCTTTTCAAGAGTCGTTATTTGATATATATTTGGATGTGCAGGTTTGTCAAAAGGTTCGCATGAAGCTTTCTTGAGGTTCCTTAATATAGCGTCAGTGGAATAACTCAACAATTAAAAGGGATAATTAAAAGGATATTTCAAGTAAATTCTCAAAATTACTGCAAAATTTGGAGTTTATCGAGATGATAAAACATTTATTGAGTTATTACTGTTCAGTTATAAAAACAAACTCCTGCTTCCATCAAAGAAGGTTATAAAAAGAACATGAAATGAACAGTTTGTGGGGGTGGGGACAGTCCATGAATTTAGAATTTGGAGAAACTTTGCTTCTTCTCAATTTTTCTGTATTTGTTCCCTTAGTAAAGTTGGGTTGGAGGTTCTTAAAAATAGTGTAAGGGAGTCACTACTAGCGGTTCCTACATGTTAAGACTATGGCGAATTTCTTCAACTACAGTTTGTCTATGATACAGTATACTGGTAACCGTTTTGATAGAATTTGATTTCTATTGGATTAAGACTCTGTTTATCTTTCTTCAATACCTGTTTATATATATTATTTGTTCGTGTATCTTGTGATCATGTGAACAAATAGTGTATGTTTACCTTTCGAATTTATGTTATTTCTAAATCTATTTCAATGGTTATCCATTACATGTGATGATGAACTTTTCTTATTATTATTGTGGACTGTATATTACTTCAATAGATTATAATTTAAAGCATGTGGATTATTCTCATATTAGTTCATTGTCTATGTTTATTTTATATTTAGATTTGGAATGGCATTATTCATCTGTTCAATTCGCTCCTGCAAGATAGGAAATAGATTAGCTAGGATAAATTAGTTTGCAGTTTTTAGGTAGCGAAAGCTATAGGTTTTTAGCAGCTACTAAAATTGTTTTCAATTTTAGCAGTTACTGAAACTGTTAATTTTCAGCTACTAAAAAATTCCATTTAGATTGCATCATAGACTAATTTTCATTCTTTTTAGAGTAAGATTCCATTCGAGAACTTAGATATATTTCATTGTAAGTCTTCTTTTGAGGAGCAAACAAACGTTAGTGGGTTAGTGGTAGCAGGGCCCTTGTTCTCGCAAGAAGCAGCAATCCGAAACGGATCGGAAACTTTATTAATGACCCTTTTTGGGTCACTTATCCTTCGGTTGTGAGCAGGTCAGATCTTCCCATCAACAGGCTCCCAAAGTCCCGAAATTTCCTTTGCGTCGCATTACAAATAATCTCAATGCTCGACCTACGCTTAGCTATAGCATTGTGGACTGGCCATATCACCTACCGCCATGTTAACCTTGAAGGTTCTCAGGAATTGCCCCATGCAACACAAATCCTTATTGTCAGCATTAGGTGCTATAGACCCATCTGATTCACGTTTGATCACTTTCGACTTGGATAAGTATGAACCCTACATGCCTTCGTCTGTCGCGTTCTAGATTCCTGCGTCAATTGCGAACCTTGTCATTCATCAATGTATCATTGATGAAGGTGCCTCCACTTGTGTCACCTCCCTTGCAACCCTCTACTACTGCATTATGTGCCTATGATTTTCGTGCCGCCCAACTCCAAGGACTTGTAGTGAATGTTCCCATGGAGCTAGCCAGTAGAATGGTCCTCATTGACATTGAGGTTGTCAATTCCCAACTTGATTACAATATCCTCCTTGGTTGTTGTTACATGTATGCCATGAAATCCATTGCTTCATCAGTATTTTGACTTATGATGTTCTCTCATAAAGGGAAGATCATCAAGATCGACAAGTTGACTTACTATGATCCCAAGGGACTAGCTACTCCTGAAAATATCCTTCCCACTGTTGACACCATTATCGATTGCGTCTTCATCGCCTTGCTTTTTTTTGTTGGGTCAGGCCTCTTTTGTGACACCTTGTTGACTAGGAATTTCGAGGATTTTCCCCCACCACCTTCGACTATCGAGATATCAGATTTGTGCACCATTTAGTATAGTAAACCTCTGGACCCACCACAACCATAGTCACAACCTCAACACCCACTGCAAACTCAGTCGCAACCGGCATCGGTACCTATCATGGTGGGGGCTATGCCTATCCATACAATCCCTTTTTTTTTCCTCCATCAAACATCGTGAGCACGCCTATGATGGATACTCTCAGCCTTCTGAGATTGAATTTAGACCTTCCTATGTGGTATTTACATGCACCTATCCCGCCCCCAACCCCACAAGTTGTTTTACAACCAGTGCAAGCGATCGAGTTTTCCCAACACTCACCTCCTAGTGTGCCCAATCCGATACCTCCCACTCCTCCTGCCCCGGCCAACCAAGATGGGGGAAAGACCTCAAATCCAACCACATTGGAAATGACAAACAAAGTTGCGAAACCACCTCCTACAGCTGTAGTGCGAGCACCTCTGCCCCATTCTTTATGAGATATTCCGGGTCATGCTACCCATAATTGTCCATAGGTTTCCATCCTCCATACTCACATGCAGATATTGGATAACGACGAAAATATTATAGTTGTCCAAGTACCTGACCCTCCCCGAGTGCGTAACAAGTCCTTGTGCAAAAACCATTCTTGTGCGATTTGTGGCACCTATGGCCACTACTCCCACCATTTCCCTGACTTGACGGAATACCGATCTGTGTTGGTTGACTTGCATAATCTCTCATTGGAGTCTGAGGTCACCCTCATCAAAGAAGTTCATCCTCTAGAGTCTTCTTCCATCAAGACAAACATCATTCATTTCATCTCATCTTCTAATGATCCTTCATCGTTAACCCATATTGCTACGACTACATCGACATACACAGGTCCCTTCATAGGGGATCCACCTTGTTGACCAATATCTTACCACGTTCATTCCTAAAGGGGGGTTTTTAAATTCTGTAAAATAAGGTCAATATATTGTAGGTATTGGGGGGTAGGGAGTAGGGTATGGGGAGGTTATAGGTATTGGGAGGTACAAAAAAGGGTATCTAGTAAAAATAGGGAATATCTCGAAAAATAGGGTTTTTTAAATTGGAAATATGTATCGGGAAGGGGGACCAACAAAAGGATTTTGGTAGGTATTTATCAATATATAGTGAAATTAGGGGCATTAATTACCATGAATGAAGTCGTTATGTCATAGTTTCACTAAGTGAAGACCCTGTGGGTCCCTTACACCTTTCTAGTCTATCCTTTCGAACCGATGAGGAAATCCCATATCCACAACATTGGGGGTGTTAGTTTTTAAGAATTTAACTCATTCTGATCTAGGATATTAACTGAAAGAACACCATGTACAACATATCAAGCATAAGAGACAAGAGACAAGAGACACAAAACATTTCACCGGGGAAAACCAAGAAGGTGAAAAACCCCACAACTTCCTCAGAGATAGAATAAGCATCAATACAAGGATCACCATGATCAAACCCAAGATATAGACATCTTCAACAACATGCTCCTCCTCCACTTGTGTGTACTCCTCCTCTCTCTCACTAATGCGAAGTGAGTGAACAATAGAATGTGTAAAATGAGAGAGACAGACTCTCTATTTATACACTAACTTGACTTGACCTTTACTTAACTAGGTCGGCCTTAACTTAACCACTTAACATAATGTTGATTGGGCCGACCCCCACTAGGGTGGTCTAATAACCCTTTGACCAACATGACTCATACAGGGACAACCCCATCAAGGTGGTCTAATAACCCATCAAGTATAAGTTATGACACTTACAATATAATTGACGGCACTTCCAATCGGAGGAATAATACATCTCCGTTGGGGATACAATAAAGTACAAATACAATATACAAGTAAATATCTTCCGAAGTTACAAATACATCAACACGCCCTCTTAACTAGGAAGGTATTCTCTTGACACAAGTCATCAATACATATAGGCACAAGTCTTTAATTCTGGAGCTGGATCATCATCACTAGATCACGGAGCATCATCATCATCACTGCTGTTGTACTCATCATCTCGATCACTGGGCTATCTCTGAATTCTTCTCGTCATAGGAAGTTCTACATAGCCAGCCCTTTTTCATGATGGATGTAGGCCCACCACCTGCAGGTTTTCATCATCATTGGCCATACTGTGGAATCCTCGGGACTTATTACGTGCGTCACAAAACCTCGAAAGAGCATCTCAGGACTAATTACGAGCACACAGCTCAACCTATCGGATCTCCTAGGATATTTTACATGCAACTGCACAACCTGTCCACGACCACAGAGTATCATCCTGATACTGATGATCATACTGATCATGTCATCTAATCATCCACGAAGCACAACCCAAATGCACATCACACAACACTTACATTCACTGGCATGGGAATACACACTTCAACCATCCGTGAAAGGCTCAGCACTTATATCTACACCATGGGAAGACACACTTCAACCATGCGAGAATGGCATCGCACTTATATCCATAGCCATGGGAAGACACACTTCAACCATGCTAGGAATGGCACATCACTTATATCGCAGCCATGGGAAGACACACTTCAACCATGCGAGAATGGCACAACACTTATATTGGAGCCATGGGAAGACACACTTCAACCATGCTCGAATGGCACAACACTTATATCACAGCCATGGGAAGACACACTTCAACCATGCGAGAATGGCACAGCTCTTACATCAACGACCATGGGAAGACACACTTCAACCATGTCGGAATGGCCCCAACCCTTATATCTGCACCATGGGAGGACACACCTACCACCATGTGAGAATGGCTCATGTGCATCTGTGTCTTCGGAACTCATCACACATGATCCAACTGATCATGCAATGCATCCACCTGATACATATCATCACATATGATCATCCTGATCATCATCATAGCATCATCCTGATGCATATCATCTAGATCATCATCCTGATACTCATCACACATGATCATCCTGATCATCGTCACTGCATCAACTTGATGCATATCATCCAGAGCATCGTCTTGATACTCATCACACATGATCATCCTGATCATTGTCAGTGCATTTTCCTGATGCATATCATCCAAAGCATCGTCCTGATACTCATCACACATGATCATCCTGATCATCGTCACTGCATCGTCCTGATGCATGTCATCATACATGATCCAACTGATCATACAAAGCATCCAACTGATGCATATCCAAAGCAGTAACTGGAGCATCGTCCTGATGCTCATCACACAATGCTTACATCTATATCCATGGAAAGGATTCTCCTCTTACCATGCTTGGAATGGCTCCTGCAAATGTGTCCATCACTTCTTCCTCGAAATGTCGTCAATCTGAAGAACACAAAGCCTCTCTCTGAAGTACTCAAACTTCACTCTGGCTAGTGGTTTCGTCAACACATTTGCAACCTGCTCATCCGTCGCAACATACAGGAGCTTCACTGCTCCTCTCTGTACCATATCCCTGATATAGTGATATTTGATCTCAATGTGCTTTGACCTGTCGTGGAACATCGGGTTCTCAGACAGCTTCACACAACTCTGGTTGTCACAAAAGATACCAGTAGCCTCCAACGGGAGATCAAATAACTCAGACAGTAGCTTCCGGAGCCATACTGCCTCACAACTAGCCGAACAAGCTGCAACATACTCTGTTTCGGCTGTACTCAGTGCTACGCAGAACTGCTTCCTGCTAAACCAAGAGATCACCGATGATCCCATACTAAAGCAGCACCCAGAAGTGGTCTTCCTATCTGCATCACTTCCTGCCCAATATGAATCAACATAAACTTGCAGGTTAAACTTTTGATTCGTATCATACTTGAGCCCATAATCAATTGTACCCTTCAGGTACCTCAGAATGTGCTTTATAGCAACCAGGTGAACACCTCTGGGATCCGTCAGGAACTGGCTCAATGTCTTCACTGCAAAGCAAATATTTGGTCTTGTGTTAGTTAGGTACATCAAGGACCCAATCATCTGACGATACACAGTGACATCAACCGGATTAGATGAAGCATCACACAAAAGCTTCAGGTTCGATGCCATAGGTGTGGACATGGCCTTGCAGTCTATCATCCTGAACCTCTTTAGGATCTCTACTGCATACGTTCCTTGTCCAAGGAAGATTCCATCTACACTCTGCCACACCTCCATGCCTAGAAAGTAGTGCATCATCCCAAGTCCTTCATCTCAAACTCGGCATCAAGCTTGATCTTGTAGATCCACTTGGAAGTCACAACAAACTTCCCTTCTTGTCTCGGGACCACATCCCAAACATCATTCTTCATGATCGACCGGTACTCCTCGATCATGGAATTCTTCCATTACTACATCCCGGATCCTGGGAACTTCAGATTCTTCAATATCTTCAATATCTTCAATAGATAGTTTTTATTGCTAAACAAATGTTGTAGTCCTTCTTTTGTAGGTGATGGTATACAATCTTTCCTACAAAACAAGTTAAATTGCATGATTAGAGACATCTCATAGTTTTCAGAACAAATTCTTACACATAAATAAATATGTCATACAGTCATGCAATTATCTTAGCCAATGCTTCAATACAACATTTATCCATATCCCGTAACTTTCTAGATGCCTTCCAATCTCTACTAGAACATTGTTAAGAGTGTGCACAGCTCCCAACATGTCAGCATAGAGGTTTAATTCTAGATAAGTAGCAATGGAATGTTGTACAGTGCCATAGGCCACTTACCCATCACATGCATATTAGTAGTATACTGTTCATTAATGCAATTATTCTAATATGCATAATACACACCCTAAGTCTAGGAACATAAGCATATACATCATTGAACAATATTATTTAAACAAACAAGTATGCAAGAAATGACAATTCAAATACTTATCTTTGTTTGGTTGTAGGGTGGACTCCCTCTCAATATTTGCTTCCTTGCAGGAACTACTGGAGTGTGCTCCCTCTTGATCTTTGCTTCTTGGATTACCTATCTTTGAACTTATATCCATCCTCAATCACTATGCATACTTACTAGTATCATCATTGTGTTATCCTCGAGGTCTCATACATACATTCATTAGTATAATCTTAATACTATAAAAAACATTATGATTCTAAGTAATCTTAAACATGTATGGTCAAGATCATTTCAAACACAGATAATAAACATTAGTATTCAAGGTTTCAGGGAATACCTTTTACTCATGCATATTCTTTATTTGACCAAAAGGACTTTTCTGGTTAGTCATATCATCAATCAAGGTTAGAGACATAATATGCATAAACCCTTGATTACTTACATTTCTAACTTCATGAATAATCATTATCAACCATACAACAGTATAAGATCCTAACACAAGGTAGGATTCTAACTTGATATAGGAAAAACATACATGGTTATCATATTTGCTAGTTATGTCTAGCAATGTCTTCTTGTTCTCTTCAATGACTTGTGCTAGTAACCTGCATATCTCATAGGTTAAGCATTGTAGAACCAAATTATACATACCTCGTAAGTAGAGCTTCTATGTGATCCATGACAATGGATGAATCTTTGTCTTCATGTCACCATGGTCATATGTTCTTGAACTAGAACATGATTTGTCTTTCTTGATGTACCTTTCATGTTAGTGAACAACATCAACCTCATACAAGGCCACAATGCATTATTACAATCATAAGTGTCAAAACCCTAATCAATGAATATCTGCATTCATAATTTTTATTAAGGTGATACGACAAGTCTAAAGTTAATCAAGATTGTACTAACCTTAATGAAGACAAACATACCATAAACTTAATCATGCACAGATCTCGAAACATACCTGGATAAGTCATACCTGCGAGATTTCTTTTAATCTTCTTATGTAAGGCCTTAGCCTCATTTCCCTCTGAAACGGGAACTTCTTCACTTATGTAGGTGACCAATCCATTCTCTTCTAGGATTAACCCAATCTGCTTGATTTGCAAAAACTGGATCTCGAGCTGGATTAGGGTTTGTCAGGGAAACCCTAAAAGTTCAAACTTTGAATTTCAAACTTCTGAAAGGATAGAAAGATGCGCCTTGATGAGCTAATCAACGTATACTCAAAATTTGAAAAATGCAAAGTTTCACCCTTCAAATTTGCTTTTCAATCTTCAGGATTCACTAGGGAGAACCTTGAATTAGGGTTTGAGTTTCCCGGAGCTTCACCCAACCAAATAGTTTGATCCAAAGCTCTAAATTTTGATTTTTCCAAGGCGCTTCCAGCTATGGTCACATATTTCAAAAATTCCCATTTTTGCAGAAGCCCTAATTTTTCACCTTTCCGATCAAAGTCCCGAACTAGGGTTTGATCAAGCCCGGCCTTCTGCCCAACCAAAAAATTCGATATTTGTCTCTACATTTTGATTTTGATGAGGAGCATCCAGCCGTGGTCTCCGATACAAAAATTCCAACATTCTCCGAAACCCTAAATTCCCGGAGCCATGAATGAAGGTGCTCAAAATCCAATTCTGTTTTGACATAAATATGCACCTGATTGTTTCTGGAGTAACTCCGGAATTTCAGATCTGCAGGGTCTAAAACTTCTTCTTATGGTAGCCTGACCTGTTATCTTTCCAACTCCATAGGCTTGACCTCAAATGGATTCTCTGACAAAGAGTTATGCCAAGTGTCGCAACGTGACGTGTTTATGGGATAAAAAAGGAGAGCGAACTTGTATGGAGTTCCACATGTCATTGGTTCAATTTCAGCCTCTCATAATTGTACCTGTGAAAGTACAGTTGATTCCCTACCTAACACGTTTTACGAAATTTCATTTGGTGCTTCTTGGCCCAAGTTGTGACCTTTTTTTCTAGGTCACCTGTTTATGACTCAGATCTGGAAGAGGCAGAAACCCTATATTGTACAGATCATAAATATGAAAGTGCAATGAATTAGAGGCTATCCTTTGGACACAAGGTACATGGGGATCTTATCTTTGACCTGTAATATTTTTAGATCCTGAAACCTTTCCAAAATGGACTTATAGCGAAAGTTCTACGATGACTGGTTTTTGCTATATCAAGCCCTAGCTTCACAAGTGCAACAAGTGACATAAATGCCATAGCATGCCTTTTTTCAGGATAGCTCTAATACTATGTTAGTTTTTAAGAATTTAATTCATTCTGATCTAGGATCTTAACTGAAAGAACAACATGTACAACATATCAAGCATAAGAGACAAGAGACAAGAGACACAAAACATTTCACCGGGGAAAACCAAGAAGGTGAAAAACCACGCAACTTCCTCAGAGATAGAATAAGCATCAATACAAGGATCACCATGATCAAACCCAATAGATAGACATCTTCAGAAACATGCTCCTCCTCCACTTGTGTGCACTGCTCCTCTCTCTCACTAATGCGAAGTGAGTGAACAATAGAATGTGTAAAATGAGAGAGACACACTCTCTATTTATACACTAACTTGACTTGACCTTTACTCAACTAGGTTGGCCTCAACTTAACCACTTAACATAATGCTGACTAGGCCAACCCCCACTAGGGTGGTCTAATAACCCTTTTACCCACATGACTCATACAGGGGCGACCCCATCAAGGTGGTCTAATAACCCATCAAGTATAAGTTACGACACTTACAATATAACTGACGACACTTCCAATCAGAGGAATAATACATCTCCGTTGGGGATACAATAAAGTACAAATACAATATACAAGTGAATATCTTCCGAAGTTACAAATACATCAATAGGGGGCAAGCCTCCAAACCTTCCTAGTCATCATTGTCATCCTCTTCATTGATACTAGGGGAATCCACCCCGCAAGGGGAATCCCCCATCAACATATCATCAATTTAATCTTCCATCATGGCCAATAGCCTCATGGTACACCTGCCTTCCAGTAGCTGATCGATTCCTTGTCAGTAACTCTCTAGGAGAGCATCCACACTACATAGACACCTCTATGTTGAGGGGCATGCTTGATTATATTTACCCTGATATGGGTGGCATGATCAATCCTTTTAATCCTACCCCATCACATCTATCTCAATACTTCAATGAGCCCCTAAATCAATCCAACACATATGTGATCCATAATCCCCATGCCCATAGCATGGGGGTAGGACCTTAACCCTACTAACTTTTTCACATGCATGATCTCGACCATTTTCGAGGTCACATGTTACTTTTATATTTGGTTCGATTTCTAGATGCACATTTTATGGTTTGGTATTATTTCCATGCGTACATGTCCAATTTGCATTGAACTCCACTTTTTTAGTCAAAAACTGATTCATGCAAGTATAATCTCTTAACTGGAAAATAGGTCATCTTATCCCTCATAGTATCTAATGCATTGATCCAATTTACCCTTTACGCATGCAAGACCCCCCCAATTTGAGAAAGTGGCCCAGCCCAGCCACCATTGCATTCACCCTTGATCGGCAATAGATCCTAGCTCACATGGGTGACCATTTCACTACCCCTCGCATTTGGATCCCATGCTGTTCAAATCCCCATAGGATCGGTAGTCCTCATAGTTTGACATCCAAAAATGAATCCGCATGCATTACTTCACATTGTCACTCATTTGTCATTCCCTATAAACAAACTCCAATATGGAGTTTCTTTTAAGCTATTTTTCTAACTGCTTAAAGAATTAAAAGATTATTGAGGAAACTTGCTTCTTTTCATGATCATTAAAGTATTTGAAAGGGTGTCTGTCTAGTATAAGTTTACCCATTTTTCAGGTTAGATGGACTAGTTACGAAAAAAGAATATTCTAGTCCCTTTGGCTAGAAGAGTTCTCACCTACATACATTTATTCGTTTTTGGGCTTGGGAGACTAACTTTATGAAAAAGAAACCCAATGGATTTTTCTTCATGTTTTCAGACTTTCTAAAATTGAAAACATTGGCGAGCATTAACTAACTCGGGCTCGATCAAATTCCATGGGTCAGTACATTATTAAGCACCTTTCTATTCCTTCTTTAATCTCATTAAACAATGAAGAAGGCCCAAACAATGCATGTCGACGCCCCTGCATATCACATATAGTCTCTTATTATGGAAGCATCCCTAGTATGGTCGCCTTTGTTTAATGTATTTTGCAATGATTCATCCTTGGGTTCCCCCTGGTGTCATGTACCAGTCTCCCTTCTCCAAGCATCCCTCATTGCAGTTATCTCCACCAGGTCACCCCAGCTATGTTACCCTCCCCTGAGATTATTTTCATATGCTTCGAGGTCATCCCTACCGTCATACTCTGAAAAAAGGAAGTATGTGTCCCCTCACACAATTTCCCTTGTATCCCCATTTAGTGTCTCATTCCTATGTTCAGTTCCATTCCCTCTATGGTTGTATCCCTCGTGCTCCTATCAAGGAAACCTCATTTCCTTAGTAGTTTCCGGTCTCCCTCTATCGACATCAGCACATCTATTCTAGAGGATAGACCTAGAGGTCTCTGTACCTTGGTTTCATCCACCTCATTGATGAGTTCCTTGGACCACCTGAGGGGAACCCTTAGTACCCCTTAGACTAGTTGTGTCTCACATCCTCGACTTCAGCCACATCATCGCACTGTTGAGATTCATATAGGGTATTGGTTCCTTCATTATTTGGTTGAAGACCCCAGATATCCTTTGAATCTAGCATATTGGTGAGTCTCCCAGGAACCCCAATAGTTTTATGTTCCTTGTGATATATGGGATGTGTTGGCGATAGTGTTTGGGAAACTCCTCAGTTCCATGCTTCCTAGTGTATCCAGTTTCATATGTAGTTCATTGTACCTCCAATATTCCGACTCTCTATTGTTGAGTCCATATAGTTGTTGGCCCCTTTCGATCCAACAGAGCATTAGTTATTGTGATTTTGCATTCTTGGTGAATGCCATTGTTTCCATGGATTAGTTCTTCATATTATCCATGGTTGGACCATGATTATAGTCCATTGTATTCACTCTCGTATTGGACACCTATGATGTACACCACAGTTATTTATGTATTGATCCCCTTTTGGGCCTTGATCCATTTTATGTAATTTTGAGACATTGATACAAGCATGGGTATGCCCGCCTCATCCATATATTTGATATTATATGTACCTCATCCATTTTGAGTGGTAATATATGCAAATGCAGGCCCTTGTAGTCCCAATGAAGGGTACGTTCTACCCTCCGAAACATTTCCTAGTCTTTATGCTACTGTCACATATCTCCCTTGGAAAAAATAAAGATCCTATGATATTTGTCATCCATGTAATGAGCTCCTGACCTCACACATTAGGAGGCAATCTATTAACACCAAAATTTTGTCCACTTTGCTTATCCACTAGCCACACCATATCATACATCATGTCCACTTTCCATTTCCACCACTTTGAACTTCACATTGAAAAAATATCCTAACTGGCCCATCATTATTATTTACTCTTTCCAAAAAAGAGGGAAATTGACATGTTTCTAAAAAATGGGAAACAGGGAAAATCTCAAAAAAATAGGAAATTCCCACAAACGAGAAAAATTCCATAAAAAGGGGGGAAAATAAGTTGGATCTAACCCACTCATAATGCTTATCAAAATACCATGGGCTGCAAAACCATGGGTCACAATATCTATATATACATCTGAAGGTCCCCCATTTCACATAACAGGTATTCTCCACCTCATTTATGTCGTTACTCCGTCAAAAAACCATTCTTTTTACCCATATGTTGAGTTTTGGTACCTCTTGTGACGTGTGATCGCAACTCCAAATTTACTCATTTAAAAAAATAAAAATTATATAAGTATTTATGACGACATTACTTCTTATGTCGCAAGTATACAGTTTGAGGAAGGACGCCACACAACTCAACATCCTTCTTAGTACAAGGTATAATTTGAGTTCTGATATTCTTAGAGTTAATGTAATTAATGTCGTACTTTACGGAATAACTGTCAATCTTTAAATGATGACTATTGCTTCTATTACGACCATTGCTTGACTTATTGATTGTCATTAACCTGTTTATGATTAAGGCTTATCCTTCAATCACATTATTTGTAAACCTATATTCAGTTATTGTTATTGCTTATGCAGTTACTTCTATGCATTGATATGCAAACCTGTTAGCATTATTATCATAGCTTATTAACCCTTTCTATGGTCTAATCCTAAGCTATTACTCTATCATTACTTCTACTATCACAATGTATAGTAATACTCATGCGAATTCTTGTTATATTACAAGTTAATATATAAAATAAATCAGGGTGGAAAGCCAATCGTATGCCCTCACTACCATAGTTGACTTGACCCACCCTATAACAATACCATAAGTATAGTTTATTAACACAAAATGTGTTCTATGCATATATTTTTCCTATGCATTTATTTTATAACATGGTCTTCAATCTTGTATATAACATAACCATGGAAATGTAAATGTAAAAGATTTTTTATGATTCACCATTGATTTGTGTTATGATTATCCTTTTATTACAAGCATGTGTGATGTCAACAGTGTGGAGGTTCTACAGGGTGGCCATGTGAAGGATTTTAATGATGGCAGTATCGTGGCTTTCCCTGCATCATTCGATCTCCTCCTCGAGATCATCATCGCTTCTCCCAAGGTTATTCAGACAAGCATTGCGAGTTAATCTCAAATTTGGTTCTGGGGTAGTGGTTACGCTGTTGCGGAGCCTTCGGCTCTATGCAGAGCTTTACCCTGGTTCTATGCTTGTAGTTTGGCCTCTTGGAAAATGTTATGGTGCTTGTGATGCCTTAAGCGATTTTTCTCTGGTTTGAACTTACTTTTGGTTCGTTGGTTATCTTTGGTGCAACCTTGTTCTTGGTTGAACCCTCTCAGGTTTGAACCTGTTCTTTATTTTGGTTTTGTCTCGGTTTTGTGTTTTCTTCTGGTTTGGAGTTTGTCTACACTCTTGTGGAGACTTTGGCTCTACGTAGAAGTCCATATTTAAATCTTGTATGGAGTTTGTTTCGGGTTTGAGCCTCGAAAAGCTCATTACTTCTGCAAGAGAGTAATGTCTTGGTTTTGACCCTTCTTTTGGCCTCTACAGGTAAACTTACTACTAAAGTTTGTATTCTTTACATTATCTGAAAATATTCATGTGTATTGACTTGAATGCCATGTTATTTCAGGTACAGTTGCGAAAATCAGAGGGTTCTTGAATGAAGAACTCCTTCTACAAAGGAACCCTTCAGCTTTGCGAAGGCTTGCATGCCTTCGACTTTAATGCAAGGAAAGAATGTTGAGAAAAATATTTACTGGGGTTCCGCCTGTGTCTAGAAAAGTCTATTGTGACTTCATGGTGAGTGAATACTTGGTCCTTGTTTCCTTTTTGAAATACTTCTCAGTTTGAACATAGTTGATCACAACTATGTGTTGTATATTTGTACAGGTGTGATGAAGTTTAGACGCCCAAGAGTTTTGGGTTCGGCATTATGGTTTTCTTTTTAACTTCACCCCTGTAAGTATAATTTCATAAGTTAAGGTTTATTATTTTCTTATGGCTTGACCCTAGAACCAACCCTAACTTCTATGCATTGTGATGTTTTTATGTGCTGCATTGATGCTGCGGCTATGGATGTGGACACAGGTATGTTCACTCTCACCCTCAGTTATGATTATAATAGGCCGTGCTCAGTGCATGGTTGGAATATATATGTTGGTTAAATGGAAATGCTTTCACATTTTCCATGCGATTACTTGGTTTAACATGAATTAGAGTTATCCTTACGGCTTCCCCATTTTCCTTTCCACTCCTGTACTTTGGATGTTTTTATTGTAAGGAAATCCTTTCAGATTCCTATGCTATGAATATTTGGTTTAAGAGATGCCTTTCGGTTCTATCTACGACATTTATCATTCTATTCTATTAAACCTTTCAGCTCTGTGATTATATAAATTGTATATATGGAGCCCTTCAACTCCATATGTAAATACTTCTCTCGACTCTAAGGATGGGAACATTGTTGGTATTTTTGTATTGACTCTGCATATTTATATGAGGTTTCAATATTTTATGGTAAGACTTTAAGTATAAACATTTGAGCCTCGTGGCTTGGTATAAGAATTGTTTTGCTCATAAAATATATGTAAAATATATCCTTTCGGCATCTTGTACTCTATATTTAAACATGAAATCCTTTCGGCTCCCTGAAATCTTTGACTTCTTAAAAAGCTTTGTTCCAACTATTGCTTGTGAAATCTTGAACAATACAGTTATGTGTCTAAAATAGTTTGATTTGTAAATAAAACGTTGTCTCTGTGTAAATGGATTGTATTTATGTTATCTATCTCGAATGTATATAATAGTTATGTTGAATAGAAATTTATAATTCTTTGGCTAATCAATATACATTCATTTATCTCCGGTTAAAAACTATATAAACCCTAGGTTTATGTATATAAGGAACTCTATTATACAGAACTTGAAATAACCATTAATATTGCTATTTTAATCCAGTAAATTAAATTACTTCACTATAATAGTAACAGAAGCTTAACCCAGTTAACCTATGCGTAAAATATGAACAATGTAAATAGATTCTTGATAGAATAATTCATGCAATTAGTGTATTTCATAATAAAATATTCAATCATTAAAATTTAAACATACAGTTCAGCAGAATGTAGTAAACAATGTACATAAATAAATTGTTGAATACTAATAAATAGATGATAAAAACATGACAACAAGAACAGACCGAATCCAATCTGAAGTTCGTCGTTCCTCCCAACCAATCTTCCAGAACGGCCAAGATTACTTGCTCTGAAACCCCCGAGCCTATTTGCTGAACCACAAGGACAAAGACTGCTGGAACTATTTCAGAACCAACACTTGATTGCACTCTTTCACTCAACAATCATAATATCCCTCTTCCATCTAAGACTCTTTCCTGTCTGATGGGAATGCATATTTAACTTTTCCTAGGACTTAGGTCTCACATGAGCCTCCTACTCTAGAACCTCCATCTGGAGTTCTGACCTGAATTATAGGGAAGATGCCTCATGCACCTATTGAGATATTAATTATCTGTTTTCACCACTAGGGCTTCTTGTCCAACACTTGTCATTTCTCCTTGTGGTCCAACAAACACTCTTTCAACAACTACTTCAGATTGCATTCTCTTGTTTATATTTATTAAATAATAATAATTATGCAAAATCCTCACACAAGTGTCTTTGACCACACTTGGTCAAAATAATTGTTCAACAATAATTAAAATAATATTACAAAGTATTTAACTTTAATCAAGGTTCTAGGGGTATTACACGTGTAGCTGGACATTACGAAGCTGCTACGAGAACAAGAACCTACTACTTTGGAAGGCTGCAAGGGCCCACATTTATAGGTATTTCTTATGGTCCTCAATTGTTCTCTTTTAAAAACATTTTAAATTGATGTTAGCTTAATGCATGCTTAGTGTAGATCGAGTTTATTTTTCTTTATTTGCACTACCATTCGAATTGTTACTAAGAATTCCGTAAGTCTTAGCAAGTTCTTTTTAGCACCAGCTAGTGTGAAAACACTAACTACAATATTGATGGGGGTATTGAGCAAATTCCTGAGCTCTGGCAAGGTGGGGCACAGGTTGGTCACATGGCCTTGTTTCCCACATAGGGCGCATGGAGGACTTACCCTTATCACAGGAGTAGTGGTGGTCATTACCGGGGATTTTAACCATTGTTGGTTGATGCCTCCTGCTGTAGGCTTAGCATCTCCCGATGACAATTTGGGAGTAGGTTTGGGTGTGAGGAAGACTTTCAACTTAATTTGTCTCATTTCCCCATTGGTGGGTTTAGAAACTGCTAGTTTTGGTTTAGTCACAGATGTCGTCGGTTTGACTTATGGTACAAATGGTGTGACTAGCTTAAAAGGCGCAATAGCCAGAACAAATACAAACTCATAATGGGATACAGGTTTTGAAGCCATCTTTGTGTATGGTGGTGTAAGGTACCACACAAGTATACCCAAGGTGAGTCTAGGTAGATTCAGCTGAGCCATAACTAGTGTCCCTTGTACTCCTATGGGGGGGACCTACAAGAATGGTATTTGGAAGATAGGAGGTACTGATGGACACAATGTTTTTTCAACACCATGGCTCAACGGAGGTGTCGATGACGACGCTGATGGGGATGTGGGCACATTTTCAGTGGTGAAAATGGTGCACATAAGGCCATCAGTTGATGGAGGGTTTTTGGGTGGTAGATCGGAATACACCCTCGGCAAGTTAGATTCCTTATATACTACAGGTCCAATATCAACATAAGAGTGTTGAATTGTCCCAACGATAGTGGGAATGAAATTGTTGGGATTGGTGTTGGTATTGGGGTCGTAGTAGTTGAGTTGGTTGAGCATGACTATTTTCCCATTGAAAGGGAACATCATGATGCATAAAACTAAGGAGGTCACTTCCTTCATGGCATACATGTAAATATGGGCTAAGAGGATGTTGTAGTCGAGTTCTGCATTGACTACTTCGATATCGATCATGACTATATTTTCCCCCTAGTTTGATAGGGACATTCTAGTATAATCCTTGAGGTTGGTACAAACTCCCATCACATGCATATAGAGCAATAGACAAGGGGACTAACTCAGGTGATCCCAATCACCTCCAAAAAATAAAGGACATGATGCATGTGGACGTGCCTTCTTCGATGATACATCGATGAATCATAATTTTTTTATGGTAACAAAGACATGGAATACGATTGATGAGGGTAGTCATGGTTCACCTTTGTCGAGATCAAAAGTCATGAGGCGCGATTTAGAAGGGTCAATGGTGCCAAGTGAATTAAGTTAGGCCTTTTGTTGAGTTGGGCGGGACTGTAGCACTCTAATGTGGACATAGCAGTGGGTGGTTGATCCAAGTCATCCAGAATACTTTAATTGTGGGTGGCATTCATATGGGGGTTATTGGGGGTGCACCTAAGTGGTACCTTGGGGATCCATGGGAACTATTCATCACTTGGGAGTGGTATCTGCAAAGGCCCCCTGAAGCGATAGGTACATATTCCACTTGGGGGGCTTCAGGCCTATCATAACCTTTGTCTCTAGTATGTAGGTTAACATCTAGCATCTAGATGTTCTAGATAGAGCCATCAATGGAGAAGTGGGGTTCCTACTGCTGATTAATGACCCCTTGATTGGAAAATGGTTGTTGTAATACAACAGTTTGAGATTGTGTAGGGTTAGGGACCTTAGGGGGATTTGTCGTTGTCTTCTTCTTGGATCCACTAACTGTTGGAAGTCAGGGATAAGAGGAAAATGGTGAGTGTACTAACCAAATTGTATGCAAATGGAGCAAGAGCAATTGGTCCTCAAGTTAGTGTTATTTGATTGTTTGGGTGGGTTATTTTCTCTCGCATTCTAGTTACCCAGTTTCTAGTTTTGCTAGAGAGGGGGATTGCCTCCTTGCCGCTACTATTGGTTCTGTTTTTTCTTTCCATTCTTCTTCCCCTAATTTTGAGGGTTTTGGGGATTTGATGCATTCAACAACTCAAACTATTGAGTTTGTTTTGAAAAAGAAGGTTAAACTATTTTTACCCCCATGTGAGGTGTGGGGGGTGGACCAGTAGGACATGGAAACTAGTACTAAGGGTTATACCTCAACGGTGGGATAAATGCGGTTTGTGTTCTTTAGGATATGGATGTAGGAGCGGTGTGTTACATTTTTGGTGGAGGTACCTTCGATGCTTGACTTGCATTGGGATAAGTAGGACTATAGGGTCCATACTATAACTAACCAAGTGGAGGAATTGGTACAGGAGCAGGGGGTGTCAATAGGGGAGGGATGGATTGTTAGTGCGGTGCCATGTTTAATAACATAGAATTAGGAGGGGGAGGAACCTTTCCTTGTTGGTAAATGGACCCCATAATCCCATCCGTTGAGTGTGACGAACCCGTAGGTGTAGGATCCAATGGATGATTTCAAGGGGAATTAGGAATGATAGTGTATAAATACCCAGATTGTGCATAGATAGCATCGAAATGTTAGGCCTTCAGGATGGACTCTTACTCAATTTGTCGCATAGATGTGGCTACATATTTTGCAATGGATGATTGGACTTAATTGATGAACCAATCCAACAAAAATGGGGGTTGTATTTTGAATTTACACATTTTTCGGCATCTATGCCACTCATGGATATGGTATGTGATGCGTGAAGACATGTTTTGGAAATTTTTTACAATGATAATTTCGAGTCCAAGGTCAATTTAGTGAAATGATTGACAACCCTCTACATCTACATCTAGGAAAAAGATTGATAATACTCCCAAGCCCACTATCCAAAACAAGGATCCCTTTGAAATGACTGACATTAAGAAGTTTCTTCAGAAAATGTCAAACGAGATGGTTGATCTTAAAAAGAACAATAATGAGAATCAGAACAATAATAGAGGTTTTGTAAGGCCACCTCTCAGGAGACCTTATCCACCTCCTCAAAATCCACCACCTCCTAATCCTAATGAAGGATTAACTTCTGAAGAGATTTATTCCATTTTCAAAGCCCTTGCCACTGAATCACAAAACGTCCTTGAACCCTCTGAAGGCCAAGCAAACCAAGATTTAGAACTACCAGAAGTAAAAGATGAAGAAGAGGACCCTCAGCAAAATACTGTTATCTATTTCTCTGAATTGTGAATGAATGAAGAAGAGGAAGAACCTGAGACTGTGTTCAATGTTCAACACCCTTATAACACTAGTTCCAAACCACAACCCACTCAGGAGCCTTCATCTTCAACACCACCTCCCAACAAAAAAAAAATGTTCCTTAAAAGGATACAGTAATTCCTGAATTGGAATATAGTTTAGCTGAAGATTTAAAAAGAGTTAAAGCAAACATCTCTTTATTTGAACTTTGAAAGATCCCGTCTATGAGGGATTCTCTACCCAAAAGCATGGTAATCAAACAATCAAGAAAATCACAAAACAACAACTTTGACTCTCTTACTAAACCAGAAGATCAGAAATCTGGAAGCAGGAGGAAACCTCCTTTCTTGCTAACTTTTGAAATATTCAACAGGAACGTACATAATTGCATGATAGACTCTGGTGCTTATTCCAATGCAATGCCACTATCTGTCTATAGAAAACTTAATGCCACTTGGGAACCCTGTCCTACTCAGATTGTCCAACTTGACAAATCTAAAGTAAGAGTAGTAGGGAGATTGAGGAATGTGTTGTTAACTTTGTCTGCTGATCCTCGAATTCATCAAACAATTGACATTGTTATAGCTGACATCCCTGAAGCCTATGGGATGTGGTTTTGTAGAGACTGGTCAGAAAATCTCAAAGGATATTTTTCTATTGATTGGTATCACCTGTGGTTACTCTACAATGGACAACTGAACAAAATTAAGATTAGTAGGGAGCCATTCATGAAGCAAACTGTCACTAATCTGAATGATTCCAGTGAACCTGCTTGTTACTTCAGCTCACACATTGAACATTTTACCTTTGATACCTTTTTTGGAGATTTTCCTATTGATTTATCACCATAGAATGCACAAAATGAATCTCACATTGTTAATTCTACCACAATACCATTGTACATAATGTTTATAATGTCAATACCAATTTTAGGTTAGATCCCACTTCATGGAATTTATTTTTTTATGGCTCCAGATCTAAGGATGGAGCTGGTGCAGGTTGTGTACTTATTGATCCCAAAGGGACAAAAACCATGATTGCTTGCAGGATAGAATTTGATTGCACAAATAATGTAGCTGTATATGAAGCTCTAGTGCAGGGACTCAAAAAAGCTATTGATATGGGTGCACAAGTCATTGAGTGTTTTGGTGATTCAGAAATAATAGCTAAACAGGTGAGGAATAAGATACATTGTCTTGATACTTGCTTAACTAATTATCATAAAATGGTAAGAGAACTCACCAATTCATTTTCTGCATTCAACATTAACTCAGTCCCTAGGTCACAGAACTTTGATGCTGACCTTTTAGTAAATACTGCATCTAGGTTAATTCCCCCAGAAGGCATGTCTCCTAAAACCTTTTCAATTGAATTGATGTACAAACCTTCCATCCTTGACAATGTTACAAGCTGGAAATTTTTTATGATGATCAGCAAATATTGGATTTCCTTTCAGCTCAAGACACCTTTCAACACATGGTAATAGATGAATCCGAACATTAAAAATCCCTAGATGATCCTTCCAACATCATCCCGAAGTCAATGATCAACCTAGAAAAGTTGTATGACCTGCAAGACAAGTTTAAACACAAGACCAACTGCAAGACACAAAGATCTTCCCTGAATTATGAACCAGTCAATCTAGGCGCTGAGCAAAACCCTAGATTCATCAACCTTGGAATTGACTGTTCTGTGGAAGAATAAAGAGCTTTGATCAGGTTGTGTAAAGAATATAAAGATGTTTTTTCCTGGACTTATGATGAACTGAAAACCTTTGATACTAGCATTATGCATCACAAATACCAATGAAGCCAGAAGTTAAACCCTACCAGCAGAAACTAAGAAATATGCATCCTAGTTTGGAACCCTCTGTAAAGAAGGAACTGGAAAAACTATTGACAGTAAGAATCATATTCCCTGTCAGACACACCCAATGGATAGCTAATCTAGTACCTGTCCGAAAAAAGAATGGTGAAATCAGACTCTGTGTCAATTTCAGGAATCTCAATGGGGCTTCCGAAAAGGATAATTATCCTATTCCTCCCATTGAACAGATTCTACAAAAGGTAGCAAGGTCAGAGATGTTTTCCCTCCTGGATGGTTTTTTAGGGTACAACCAAGTCATGGTTGCCCCTGATGACCAACTGAAAACAGCCTTCAGAACCCCATGGGGCACCTTTTCCTATAGGCGAATGCCCTTCGGGCTGATAAATGCCGGAGCTACATTCCAGAGAGCTATGGATATAGCTTTCAAAGGTTTAATGCATAATTCTAACGTATTATATCTAGATGACATTACTATATATTCCAAAAAACGACATGAACATTTATCTGCTTTGAAACAGGTTTTTGAACGCTGCAGGAGATATAGAATATCACTGAACCCCAAGAAGTCTATATTTGCAGTGACGGGAGGTAAGCTTCTACGTTTCATTGTCTCCAAAGAAGGTATGATTATAGACCCCAAACGCACTAATGCTATTTCAAAAATCGGTTTTTCTGGCTCGCGCAAAGCCATGTAGTCATTCCTTGGGAAGATCAATTTCGTACGCAAGTTTGTACCCAATTTTGCACAGATTGTTAAGCCTTTGCAACAATTAGTTAAGAAAGATGTACATTTTAGTTGGTCACAGGAACAAAAAGATGCATTTGTTGAAATTCACAGGGCCATTGCAGAATCCTCTGCTCTGATGTCCCCCGATTTTAACAAGGATTTTATTTTATATGCTTTTGCTACTGATTTTTCTTATGCAGCTATTTTGACACAGAAGCATGACAGTGATACTGAGATTCCAATTTCCTTCATGACCTCAACATTTAAGGGAGCTAAACTCAATTACTCCCAAATTGATAAGCAAGCCTATGCAGTGTACAAATCTGTGAAACATTATAGGCCCTACTTGTTGAAATCTAAAACAAAGGTGATTGTGCCATATACAACCATTAGGAATGTGCTGATACAGAAAGAACTGGGCGAATAAAGGGCCCATTGGATGACTGCTTTGCAGGAATACGATATGGAAATCAGGCCAGTGAAAATTGTAAAAGGGAAAGGTTTTTGTTTACTCACTGCTCAATCAAATGACCCTATATAGTAGCAAACTGAGTGGGATCAAGAGGAAGAACTTCCTACAGGTTTTGTTAATGAAATAGATACTCCGACATCTGAATGGTATGACCATATCAGGTTTTTTCTAAACTATGGGTTTGCCCCCAAAACTTTAGACTTCAAAAAATGCAGATCTTTAAGATTAAATTATGCTCCTTATAAATTCATTAATGGAGTTCTATTTAGAAAAAATTATGATGGAGTCTTTCTTAGATGCTTGGAGAAAACTGAAACTGATGACATCCTTTTTCAATTCCATGCAGGACCTGCTGGAGGCCATTTCTCAGGAAAAACCACAACACACAAGATTCTCAGGGCTGGATATTATTGGCCTACTTTGTTTAAAGATGCTTATGCCTATGTTAGGAGATGTGAACCATGTCAAAAGTGTGCAGGGAAATTCAGAAAACCTTCTTTTCCTCTGCAACCAGTAACAATTCAGTTCCCATTTCAACAATGGGGATTAGAATTTGTGGGTCCCATTAATCATGCCTCCTCCCTACAACACAGGTATATCCTTATAGCAACTATTTACTTCACCAGATGGGTAGAAGCAGTTCCCCTTAGGCAGTGCAATGAAAACCAAGTAATCTCTTTTCTTGACAGCCAGATAGTTACCAGGTTTGGTGCCCCTGAGTATCTTGTCTTTGATAATGCATCCTATTTTTCTTCAATCGACTTAACACAGTATTCCCTTGAAAGAGGGATTAAATTAAAATTTTCTGCCAATTATTACCCACAGGGTAATGGGCTTGCCGAATCTTCTAACAAAAATATGATAAACATTTTGAAGAAGACAATAGCCTCTCATCACAAGGATTGGCACACAGAGCTCTATAATGCTCTTTGGCCAGATCGAATCACTCCAAAGGAAACCATTTGGAATTCTCCCTACTATTTGGTCTATGGCAAGGAGGCCATTCTTCCATCCAACCTTACCATTCCATCACTGCAATTAGCCCAATTTATTGAAGAAGATGATTCTTCTCCTCTTCTGCAGAGGATTGATACTTTGCTTAAGTTGGAGGAAGACAGAGAGGTGGCTAAAAATAAGTTATATTATCATCAAAAAATGGTTAAGAGATGGTTTGATGAAAAATCCTCTTCTGACAGGGAATTTTCAGTAGGAGATTTGGTACTGAGGTGGGATAAACAACATAAGGATAAAAATCAGTATACCAAATTCCAACGCCTTTTTCTTGGACCTTTCATTATTACAGAAAAGATTGGTCCAAGTACATTTCGGTTATAGAAATTGGAATGGGTCATTGACACTTATCCAGTGAATCTTTCACTACTTAAGAAGTATTTTTTCTGAACAATCTGATGCACTTTGTACATAAGTTTGGTGTGTTTTGCATTTTCCTTGTTTTGAATGGTTTTCTTTTATTTTTCCTTTAATAAACCCTCTACATTTGGTTATGGTTGATGGTCAGTTTGTCTCAAAGATAATCTGAGCTGAAATTATAGGATGTTCTGTCAGTCTTAGTTATCTTTCAGCCTATGTTTGAATTTGTTTTACAAAGAATAGACATTCACTAGTTGCAGAACTCTGATTGATTTCATTTCCACCTTGGTCATTATCTCACACATGCTTCATTTGTTTAATTAAGATTATGGAACGTGACTGATTTTTTGTCTTATGTTTCATATGTGTAATACATCATATCTCAATAACCTGGTTAACCTTTATTTGCTCTGGATCCTATCATAGTCACCTTGAAAATAACATCATTTAATACTTGTGGATTGCAGGATGGGGGGTCTTATTACAAGCCATCCCATTAGGTTCATAGCTGTGAGTGGAATGACATATTCACACCAAGCCACCAAACTGGGAAGATGGTTTTCAGTTTACTAAAAGATGGAAGATCCTATTATAGGTCGGTCCATTCATGATCTGCAATGCATCAGTGAGTAACGCCACTATTATATGGTCACCAAGCCATGGTGGTGTCCTGTAGTTCACACCTTAAGAAACTGTTTGTTTTATTTTCTTTATAATACAATGTTGTGCATAAGGACAGGGGGGTCTTATCAAAATCCATTCCTGCCATGATCATGGGCTTGATTTTGGACTGAAATTATCATTATGTGGTCACCAAGCCATGATAATTGCTTTCAGTGTCATAGCTGGAAGACAAGGAGTCTCATTACTGAGCTAGCTTGTTCAGTTTCCAGATCAGGTTTGTGAATGGCATTGCCACAAGCTGATCACCAAGTCAGGGTAGTGGTCTTATGCCAACAACATCTTATGTTCAGCTTTCTATTTTTTTTAAAAAAGGGAAATAAAAGGAAGAAGAAAAGAGAAAAGAAAAAAAAGAAAAATAGAAAATATAATAAAATCAATACAATTTTGATAATCTTTAACAAGACAAGGTGGTTCATGATTTGGACATCTAGAGTATTATGAAGTTTTCCCCCAGGTTCATCTAAAGTTGTCTTCCTGTGATTACATATTGGCAAAAGGTTCTATGTTGTTTCCTGAGTATTTTTATTAGATGTGCATTATCTTTAATTTGATCATGGATGGGAGTATATCAATTTTGTTAATTCTGCTTATTGATTGTCTTGTGTAAGCATCTTCTAATATTTTAGGATGAAAATCAGTAGGATGACATGCTTCCTTTGATTGAAGTTTTGTTTGCAGAGATAACTGGTTCTTCCCAACAAGTCGCCATTGCACCATTTGTTGAGGCCTCGGATGTGTAGGGTATGCAAAGTGCTGGAATGGGTTCCTAAGCTCTCAACAGAGAGGGAAAACCCAGATTGAAAGGCTTCAAAAGGCCCTATGCAAGGATAGTTCTATCCCCAGCCTATTTGGTATAGTGATCTCCCACGGATATTCGGCCTATGATGGCACTCTAAGAGTTGATAGGTTTTGTTCCAAAGGATCAGTTTTCAAATGAATAAAACCTAAGTGTAAAAGTCTGTAAACACTAATCTACTTAAAGGAATCTAAGCTAAGTTAGACTTATCCTAAGAGAATGTTTTGGAATAAGTGAAGATCAACTTGATATATAAATAAATAAGATCATTTATCAATTACACATAAATGTATAAAAGGTTCAGTGATTTGTTCAGCTCAAGTTGTAATTAATTAATGAAAATCAACTAATGGCAAATTGAGTTTGTTAAACATTCAAGACTTAATCTGTAACTGATATGTTAATTGAAAAATTAACACCTTTTGTAACTTACTGAAAGAATCATTTGCGGAAATCAATAAAAGATTTTAATAGAATAAACTCTTTAAAACCCTCATGAACACATAAATCATGAGTAATGATAAACCAGAACTGTGGATTGATATGTTAAATAAATTGCAAAGATTAAAACAGTGTTAGATAAACAACTTGGAGAAATCTCATTCATCAAATAAAGTTGACAAAAGACAAAAGTGGATCTGAAAAATAACTTTACTATATTCAATAACCAGTTTGCAAGAAACTACAAGCTCGTATCAAAACAAAGCATCTCCAGCCTCTCCTACAGATTTTTGTCTCCAAGTTCCATCCTCCTTTGTCTATGAGGAATCATCTCTTTAAATAAGAGTTACAAAATAATAATACAAACAGTAAATTCCCACAAACCGGGATTACAAAATCAAAACTAAACTATACAACACCTTTCAAAGCGATTTTCCTCCAAAAAAATTCTCCAAACGAGAGTCATATCCTAATTTTGGGAAGAATCTCATTACAAACTATAGAATTCATCGACGGATTACTTGTTGTCTATAATATGCAACAAAAGATCCGAAAAATATTCCTTAGGAACTTCTGAATGATTGACAATGTCTTCAAAAAATGGAGAAATCATCCAGCGGGTCTTTCTTAATGGAGGATGATGGAGTGACAGGAACCTCATTGATTATAAAATCATGGATAATGGTATCATCTTGATCAATTGACTCTTCAAGAATTTCCTTTTTCTTCTTCTGAAGGAGCTACATGTAGATGGATGGAACTTCAGAATCGTCCTCTTCGCTGCTACTGCTTGTATCAGGAACACCTGCATCAAAAGGTGGTGACATAGGTTCTTGATACAACAAAGACTGAAGTTCCTCATCTATACAGAATCTGCCCAACGATTTGTGATTTGTCTGCATATTGCTCACACAAGATTATTAGAAGGAAACCTCTAGAAATCAAATACAGAATGGTTGCACAGAATCTAAACGCCGAATTAATTGCCTCATATATGTTCCCGTATTTAAAAATAACTGATAAAAACTGTAATGATTGAGCATAATGAACTGTTATGATTAAAATCTTATGATCTAGGAACTGCAATCATTTAAGCTGTAACGAAGCAAGTAGTAACATGTATTAACTAGATTTGGATTAGGATGAAGTACAAATTCAGTTAAATCATGCATGACTAGAAGTCGCATCTAAAAACTCATCATTATGGATTAATTCAATCAACAATTATGACTTCAAATTTGAGCTGAAGGTGAAAAACACAGTCAGAAAGTTCGTTTCCAACATGACGAAGAGCAGAGAATCCGCACGTTCAAACAAATGACGCATTTCCAACCGTCAGATCAAAATGAATAAATGGTCAATAGGAATTGTGGGAGACAAACTGCGGAAGCCAGTTTCATAGGATTAGAAGGAATGGCTGGTTGGGATAAACCCCTAGCAGGATGCGGGATCAGGTTCGAAACCAAACTTTATTCAAAATTCCTGAAATCTGCAATCCGAAATTCCAGGTTGCGGGTTTTACAAATTTTACAAAATAAACAAACGTGTTTCTGAAATCCGCAACCCAAAATTTCGGGTTTCAGGTTTCGGAAACGAAAACAAATATTAAAACTAGATAAATTTTTTCGCAACCCACAATCCGCAGTTTGCAGGCTGCGGGTTTCGGAAACACACAACGTAGTTTATTGAAGCAACAAATTCCCACAATCCGAAATCCAAAATTTCGGGGTTCGAGTTGTGGGATTGGCATTTCAAAAATATTTACATGGTCTACCCGCAACCCGCAATTTCGGGTTGCGAGTTTCGGGTTGACGAAATCCTAAAAGAAAAACAAACGATTCCCGCAACCCGCAATTTCAGGATTGCGGGATTTCAGGATTTTGGGATTTACAGTAGGAAAATGATTTTCGGCAAAATTCTAAGGTTTTCTGCAAAGCAAGAAACAACCAGAAACTTTGAAATCTTCAAAGAAGAGAATAAAGATAACTAAACAAACCAAGCAAAGGGCATGATACCATAGCAAAGAAAAATTTAAAAACTTACCTAAATACCTTGATATTTACAAAAATGGGGCTCCCATGCTCAGAATGAAGCATGTGATCTGTTGTACCTACAACACACCCTTGCAATCCCATTCTGCATATTTCATTCCTGAGGACCCTATCTCAAATTCCACTTCCCAAAGCCAGAAATCCCACATTTGTCTAGTTTTAGGGTTTTCCATAACTCCTTCGATTTTCACCCAATCGCCTTCAAATTTTGCCACCGTGTTCATTCCCTATTTCTGCTTCTTTGTCCCTCTCTATCAAATTTTCCCATTCTTTCACCCTGCTTATGAAATCCTCATTTTTTGCTTCCCTATCCATTCCAAAGTGTCCAAAACCTACTCAAACCCCAATTACCCATCCGATTTTTTCCCAAATCCAAATTTCCCTTTACTAAATAAGCTTTTGTTTGTGTTTTTCTACCCATTAACAAACAAACAAAAAATCCTGGTTATGGTTGTCACCCACGCAGGAGCAAAAACCATGGAGGAAGCACTTGTAGCCATCCAAACCAAACTCCAGGATCTGGATGAAAAATTTCTCGGCCTCCATCTTGAACATTCATCCATGAACAACAAACGACAGTCCGAGTCTTCATCAGATAATGGGTTCTCTTCTTCCAACAATTTTCGTGGTCTGAAGCTTGATTTTTCTCACTTCAATGGTACTGATCTGACTGGATGGATTTATCGTATAGGACAATATTTCCGGTCTGCATAATACTTTTGATGTCCAAAAAGTTCCACTTGCATCCTTTCATTTGGAATAGGAATCCCTTCAGTGGTACCGTTGGTACATCAAGGCTCATGATGAGCCAAAATGGACCGATTTTTGCCAACTCCTTTTGCAACGATTTGGTCCTAGTGCTTTTGAGGACTTCACCGAAGCACACACTAAACTTCGTCAGATTGGCACTGTGCGAGAGTATCAGATAGAATTTGAGAAACTATCCAATCACACAGAAGGATTGTCTGATGACTTCTATAGGAGTTGTTTTATCAGTGGTATTAAGGATGAAATCCGCTGAGAGGTCAAAATGTTTTGTCCCAACACAATGATGGAAGCCCTGGGGTTGGCTAAGTTGGCAGAAGACAAGATTGCATCCCAACAACACTCCAAACCCACTTTTGTTCCCTTCCGAAATATGGGTTCTCAACAACCTCCCATCTCACCAGCTCCTCGACCAACTCCTATCAAGCATTTGTCTGAAACAGAGATGCATGCAAGCAGAGAAAAAGGGATTTGTTATAATTGTGATGAGAAATTCACTCGGGGACATAGATGTTCTAGCAAAAGCTCTATCTCTTGGATGTGGATTCTCCACCTGCCTCTGAAGTTGGTGAAGAAGCCCCAGATACACTGGATGATCAAGTCGACATTCAGGTGCCTCCTATTGACCCTCCATCTCAGGACGACCACCTAGAGATATCTCTCCATGCTTTAGCTGGAATCACCACCCCCCAAACAATGCGGGTCAGGGGTTACTTCAAGAATCTTCCTCTTACAATAATCATTGATTCTGGTAGCACTCATAACTTCATTGACCCTTGGATCTCCAAACAGGTGGATTGTTTTGTCCATCGTTGCTCCAACTTTGAAGTCATGGTTGCCAATGGGGGCACCTTACCTTGCAAGGAAAAGTGTCACAATGTGCATATCTCTCTAGAAGATTATAACCTGCACTCTGACATGTTTGCCTTGTCCTTAGGCGGATGTGATGTAGTTTTGGGCATTCAATGGTTACGCACACTTGGCCCATCTTATGGGATTTCACTGAACTTTGGATGCAGTTTTCAGTCAATGGGACACAACACAAATTTACGGGCTTACAACCAGGGTCTCTCTGCATCATCAGTTCACATCGCTTGAAAAAGATCCTTAAGAATAATTCACATGGTGTCATTGCTTAGATCCATTCCATTCAGATGCACCCATCAACGGTCTCCACTACTTCCTTGGATAGATATGCAATTGTATTTGCTGAACCAGTGGGCTTGCCACCTTCAAGAGACCTTTCCAGTAAGAATTTAGCCGCATCTACATTTCAGAAGGAACTGATGGCTATTTTGCATGCAATACAAAAGTGGCAGCCATCCCTATTAGGGAATTATTTTTGCATCAAGACTGATCTCCAGAGTCTGGAAAATTTCCTGAAATAACGGGTCTCCTCCCCAACACACCTGAAATGGGTTATCCAACTCATGGGTTCTGCCTATGCGATCACTTACAAGAAGGGTAAGGACAATCTAGTGGCATATGCTCCTTCTCGCACACTTGATGACCCAGTTTCTCTTACAACTATTTCTCTACGTTTTCCACATTGGTTGCAATCTTATCAACAGGGCTATCCCTTCTATGAACTCCATGCTTCTCCATCCGTAGGGAACTCTGAGTTCCTCAAAACATATGAACAAGAACAATGTACCTTCTTTTGGAAGGGACTAAAAATGACAATTCAACAGATGGTGGCTGACTGTGATACTTCCCAGGTCAACAAGGGTGAAATGGCACTCCGTTCGGGACTGCTCAAACCCTTGCTCATCCCTACACAGATTTGGACAGCTATTTCTATTGATTTCCTTGAAGCGCTCTGGTGGTACAATACCACATCTAAAATGACACCTTATGAAGCAGTCTATGGATAGGCACTGCCAGTTCTTCTTCCATACACCCTCAGCAGTTCCCCAGTTCAGGAAATTGACTCGGTTCTTCGAAACCACGATCAGATTCTTCTCATTCTGTAGGACAATATTCACATGGCAAGAATTCAACTGAAACGACACGCCGATTAGCACCATTCTGAGCACCATTTTCGCGCAGCTGATATGGTTCTTCTTCGTCTACAGCCTTCCAAGCAATCCTCCCTGAAACTCAAAAGGAATCATCTTCTCTCTCACTCTATCATAGATGCAATAATTTAGTGGCACAGAATGCAACCCAATGATGCTACAAGGGAACCACTCCTTAAGATTCTGCATCAATTTCCACATCTAAAGCTTTGAGAACAAAGATTTTTCTAAGGGAGAGGGGATGTTAGGAACCCGTGTCAACCCTTCTCTTTACTTTGTTAATATATTGTTGTTGGATGCATATGCTTTGTAAGTCGTCCCGTAGTATTTGTTGATCCATAGTTTGTATTAACCCATGGTATTGACCCATAGTATTGGACGAATATGCTTTGTAAGTCATCCCATAGTATTATATGTCCCATGGTATTGACCCATAGTATTGGGCATAGACTTAGTATATAAGTGTGTGTTGAGGCAAATGAAGGTACCATGAAGTTATTTGTATTGAGTTTGCTCAAAGGAGGTTGCCCCCTCAAAGCAACCTGTGATCAATAAAGTGATTCTGAGTTTTGTTATTACTGTTATCTCATGTATTTTCATTAATTAATTGTTGCAGGTTCATCACAGGGTCTTGGTGATGGACATGCATCTCGTGGACAACTCTTATCAAGTTGTATGGGCGAATGGATCTGGCGAAAGGACAATGATAAGGTAAGGGTTTCGACGTGTTTTTTAAAGTGGGTTTTGACATGGTCTTCTCCTTTTGATTTCCAAGTTCTCCAGTTATTTTAGTGTTTAGAAGATCCTTCTTGAAATGCATCAAATATATAATTATTTTATGTTTGGGATCATCATCAGCATTTTGAATTTTGGTTTCTATTTTTTAATTGATGCTTACTAGTGATGGATAATAGGCATCCATTGTGTTGAAATACCACTCTTAGGTCAAGACCATAGTCATCACACACTAAGACAAAATTCTTAGTGAAGTCTGACATGGTGAAAATTAGTTGTACCAGTATGGAGAAAGGGTTCTCTAGGAACCAATATTTTGCTAGTGAAAGGAGTAATCAACTCAATAAGGTCTTATATTAACAAGAATGGCTTAACAATTTCATGGCCTAGCATAGCCAAGGACTTCATACTCTGAATCGTGGATCGCTCCCTCAGAGAATAAGATGAACTAGAATCCCTTTGGAAACCCAAGGTTGTTTCCCATAACAATGTTGCAGAAGGACATTCAAGTACTAAGTAGTAGGGGGAGGCCTAATGGGAAGGGAATCCTCCTCATGTCTTTTAGTCTTAGTGTAAACTCATACTCTTCCAAAGCTATGATGATCAAGTATGAATCTGACTATAAAGCCCACAATTATCACCCATTTCCCATGGTCTTTTCTCATGCGAAGGATGTACATGTAAGGGACCCAGAAGGTCACAAATACTTGTATTGTTGTAATTATCCAAATAACTAAGAAGGGGGGTGAATTAGTTATTTTAATTTTATTTGCTTGTGCTTAAACAACTTGAGTCTTTTACAATCTTTATTACTACTCACAGATGTTAATGTAGCAAATGTAAAACATAAATGATAATCATCAATCATAAACATAATAGAGACAGAGAAGGTTATTCGTGAGGAAACTCATAAAGGGAAAAAACCTCTTCTTCTTAAGATGTCAGGAAAGCATCAACTTCTCTACATCATTTTTCTTTGAGAACCTACTCAAATGAGGCTGCAGCCTCAATTTACAAGCAACTACTTGTAGAGAGCACCAACTCTCTGAATTCCCCTGCTACAACAGGATGGAAGCACCCACTTCCACTTGTACAAGCTTCAACTTGTACACAAAACCCTAGCACCACCCTGCCACCCCCTTTATAAAAATTCAATTATTTAATTACAAATCACTTGTTCAAATATGTCAATGCTTACCCTCTTTATCTATGCTTTGTTTTGTTACAGCTCATTCTCTGTGTTAATTGAGCTTCAGTTCTTCAACAGTCAGCTTCCATTCTTATCTGTTCATCTTCGAATTTATGAGCATTCTCTTCTTCACATATTCGAGCCACGTTTTCTTTTTATTCTGTATTGTCTTCTTAGGTTAAGAATCGTAGCTTTTACTTCAGACATCCACCACTCATCTTCATCTTCTCTCACTTTTAAGTTCTGATCAATTGGTTTATATAGATACTGAAAATATATGCCTTAGTCTCTTTAACTTCCAGACCTCCCAATTCGATAACTGACCCAAAAAAATTCTTGTCTTTATAACTATTGGAAGATCAGTCAGCACATGTTGTAACTGTTTATTTAAAAAATATACAAGTGTTTATATGCGTTTTCTGCCACTTAAGCTTTACCAAAACAGTTCTTTTGATATCCATTAAAAAATCCTTTTATTTTATTGATGAGTAGACTATGTTAGACTTATTAAGATGCCCGCAAGATTTTTTATAAATCTTAATGATGCCCTCATATGCCCGCAATGGCTCATACTTAGCCCTCATATGCCCTCAGGGACTCCTCCTTTATCCCACAAGAATTCCCGCAGCCTTCATATGCCCGCAGGGGCTCACCATATGACTAACAGCAGGATGCCTACAGGGGCTCACCATGTGCCCACAAGAATGCTCGCAGCATTCATATTCCCGCAGGGGCTCACCCTATGCTTGTAGGATGCCCGCAGGGGCTCACCATGTTCCCACAAGAATTCCTGCAACATTCATATGCCCACGGGATGCTGCAAGGGGCTCACCATATGCCCGTAGGAGCTCACCATGTGCCCACAAGGATGCTCGCAGTCTTGTCTGCTTGCCAACCATCAATGACAACTGAATCATAATGCCAACATGGATTTCCTTTCTTCTTACTCAAAATATGGCCATGAGAATATTTTGAATACATTATCCCAACAAGCATAGAAGCTGTCACTCAGCTCTAGAGATTTCTACAATGACAAATTTCTTGTCTTTGCATAGCATCTAACAAGGTTGTTTGGCTATGAAATGAGGATAGAAACTAGAACAAAAAAATATAAAGCAAGGACAAAAATAATAAAAATGAAGAATCCAAATAGAGAATGTTGGCTACTAAGTTAGCTAATGGCATTTATCACTCAAATAACCCTAGTACATTCACTTTCATAAGATATTAAGCATAGAAATACCAACTATCTATCATATAAAAATAGATCATGACTGGTAGTTATCATGTCTATTCATGAACAATATATCATTAACATTTAACTTATCTCATTAATAATACTAAAACACAAGAAGTAGAAAAAAATATTGAAATAAAACCCCAACTCACAAAAACAACATGATTTACCATTGAAACATAGTATGACTTAGTATAATTTAGTATGACATGTGAAAGCTAATCTAGAATAAACATCCCATCATTAACATTTGGTATAGTTATACTTATCAATTATCCTATCAAAGAAAGCACACCAAAGAAAAAGAAGTACAAGGTTTATAGCGGGAAAAACCTCTTATGTGAGGGAAAAAGCCACTTCAAAAATATAGTACTTGGTTGCAGCTATGGTATTGCAATCCTCCCATTGTGCTTAGCCAAGAGAAAATTAAAGACAGTAATATGGATACAACCATGTATTTAAGTCCATCTACTATTTCTATATAAGCATATCACTTAACCAAGTTAATAAATGACTAAGAAAGCGGCCCAACTTTTGTTTATATTAATAAAAAGTTCAAAGGTGCTCTATGAAATTCACACCCTTGTCACTAGTGATAAACTTGGACAATATATTTTGGAGACATTTAAACTACTTCATCCATTGCTTTAAGGTTGGTTTCCACTTCAAAATCTTGAGTATGCATGGGGTTCTAGATTGCTTATAACTTGTGGCCAGATGCAATTTCTGTGGGATTTTGACAAAAGAGTATCCCTTATTGCAACTTGTAGCTAAACAAAGGTGGTTATGTTAGGTTGTTCATTCCCATAGGGCATTTCACTCATGCCATCAGGTTGCTTGTGGTGCCTGACCTCTTAGGGCCTATTGTAATGCTTCTCCGTGATCTTAAAAGAAGTGCAATTTCAAAAACAACATTTGCTCCAAGTTTTTTTTTTGTAGGTAAGAGAGAGATAAAATTCTATTAATACGGTACAAAGAGGACAAAATGTTTACAAAAGCCCATTAAGGGACCAGGACCTGCTTGAGACCCATCCCAGCGGGGAGAATGGGGACAACAAAATTTTCCACATCATCAAAAGTCCTAAGCCATCATTACAAGAATAAGCAAGGAAAACCACTAGACCTCGAAAGGTTGATAAACCACCCTATTCTTATCAAAATAACAAAACGACGAAACACAGACCAACGTGAGTAATTGGGCCATACTCAACAATGCCACTCTATGAAGCCGTAGAAGAACAGACTAAACGGGCAACATCAGGCCAGAGCAAAAAGGCAGACTTAGCAAAAAACCAAAAAATTCGATCCAGACCAACCTACTGCTCTTGGCTTGAAGTCTCGGGAGCTTCACGACTGGCATCCTGTGGAGGATGGATGCTGAGGTCTTCCATCAGTGCTTCCAGTGTGCTAGTATTATCCCTTTCAATTTGTTGATTCTCCTTCATACCTGCAATATACTCTTGCATATTACGGGCGATGTTCTCCCTGATTTGCAATTCACAAGAAAGAAGAATCCTACAGGCCCAAAAGGGGCTAGCCAGAATCTGATAACCCAGCCGAGACTCAACTTCTTCCAGCAGAGAAACCTCCATGAATGCTATCTGGTTACCAATGGCTGACGGTGTTTCCTCTAGATAGAAGTGAGCCTAGTCAAAATGCTTGGGATTGGCATTCGCATGGGGGTTGGAATGAGAGGAAGAACCTTCGTCATCTTGTCTCCCCCTACCCCCCTTATTTCTACCAGTCCCACGACGACTTCTCATCCTGTTTCGGGGATGCATAATTCTCAGAAAAATGGATCCAGATGTCATCAAGACACCACCTTTGAAGTGAAGCCAATTGATCCACTCGTTGGACTCAAATCGCTTGCTCTGAGGCATATTTAAGCACCAAATTTGCGAGTTGTAACTCTTCTTGTTGTCATCAGTAATTAATTTATAAACTTTTTACATGTGACGAGAGTTGGGGAGAGTACCCTTCCATAAATTCTCATGAGTGCTCGACTTAACCGTTCTATAATGGTCCATGATCTCACCACCTCAGAGTATGATGAGCCTGCAACATTTACTACTTGCCTTCCTTTCACCATAGCTAGGATCATAAATGCCTTCGTCTCTGGACCCGCCATAACCATTAATGCTCATGCTTGAATAATTACTCAGATATTTCGGGTGCTTGGGTGAAATACCACAAAAAGACCTGATAATCCTATTATATAAGGCTCTACAATCTGCCACCTTTACTACCTTGAGGTGAAAGGACATCAGTTGGATACGTTGCATCAGGAGGTGGGATCGGAGATGACACCTATCTAATTACCTTCTCCATGTGTCCTTTCGAGCCAGAGGCCATGTGATTCACGATGATCCGGGCAGGTGGTGTACTGTTTAGGGTGGAGATCAATGGCTGCGATCACTTTACACCGATGACTGGCCACGTGATCGCAAGGTGCCAGCTTTGAATGTTTCACTTGCCTTAACCCCTAAATTGGCCAATTCATCAGCTAGCTTGTTTCCTTTTCTTCGCACATGAGTGAAGTTGATAGCCGGAGAGGTACTAAGGATTTTCTGGATCTCAATCAACCTGCCTTCCCATCTCCAGTTTAGGGAAACCTTTGAAATCGCCGCACCTCTTTAAATACAACTCGCAATGGATATTAGGATGTTGGAGTCACCCTCCACCATTAGAGGTACCCAGTTTTTTCCCATTGCCCACTTGATACCATTAACCATTCCTTCGATTTCTACTATGTTGTTTGTAGTTTCCCCCAGGTTTCCCCAGAAAACACCTACTACCAGGCCATGGGCATCTCTGATGGCTCCTCCATATCCTGCAGGCCCCGGGTTACCTTTTGTTGCACCGTCAAAGTTGAGCTTCCAGGTGTTTTCTAGAGGCGGTTTCCAAAAGTCAGGGCTAGTGGGTATTGCTCTTCACTTCAACATTTCGGCATTGCCATTCGAAAGTTATAAATAACCCAGTCATTCAAAATTATTCTTTTTGCAGGGTCTTTATTTCCATTTTCAACGGAAGGAATTTTGGAATATAACGTTTCCTTGATGTGCTTTTCAATAGCCTTCCAGATTGCCTATCTGTTTCTTTGTTTATCCTCAAAAATTCGCTAGTTTCTTTCCTTCCATATTTCCCAAACCATGAAGCCCAGAAACAGTTCCCAGATTCTATTGAGATGTTCATTTTTGAAGGGTGTGGTCTGCCAGTTGACCAGTGTCAGGTCCGGTCGGCCCAGAACTCTAGTCATTTTTCTGAATCTTTCTTCCCCCTTGTTCCAAAAGGAGGAGGCCAGAGGGAACTCGTCCAGAAGATGTTAATGGTTTCGTTCACAGTGGTGCACATACTGCAACGGGATGGTCCAGAGAAACCCCTTTTTAGAAGGTTTTCCCAAGTCAAGATTTGCCTATGAATCAGTAACCAGCTGAAAGTGGCTATTTTGGGCCACTGGTTCGTCTCCCATACTTTCTTCCATTTGTCTTCCCTGGGTAACCTGTCATGAGCATTCAAGTGGCCTACCGCTTTAGCAATATTGAAGTTCCCCACATTAGTGTAACCCCATCTAATTTTGTCTGGCCCAGTGGCCCAGGGTATTTGACGTTTGGTAATTTCATCATAGAAAATGTCAATATTTTCTTCAAGGGTTAAGGTCTTCCACCATTGAATTGGTTTCCATTGTCTGAACCGTGGTTCCTCGGGTCCTGTTTCCCAGAAGTCTCTAACTTTCTCCCAGGGGCTGCTCTGTAAGAATAAAAACAGCTCTTGATTGTCCTGCCCATCCGAGAGTCTTGGGAATTGCTGCCAGGCATCATACAGAAAAGACGCAGAGTTTCCATCTCTTATCTCCTAGAAGCTGTAATTTTTTACTAAATCACGATTCTCCTGGGAAAGCTTCCAAATGCTGGATCCGGGTTGTTCTTCACCAAATCTGATAAGCTCCTGTTTGGGCCATCTGGGGGTGTATTTCTAGTGCCAGAGTCTTTCCCAGGGTTCCTCTTTATGGGTGATCCATCTCCACCAAATTTTAGCTCCTAAGACTTTGTTAATACACACCGGGTCATGGAGACCCAGGCCCCCCAATATTTTTAGAGTGCAAAGAGTGTCCCAGTCCACCAAGGCCCATTTCCTCTGTTCGGGGGTGCCTCCCCATAAGATGTTCCTCTGCAGATTACAGATCTTCTTCAAAATAGCTTTGGGAGCTGCCATCACAGAGAACAGGTAAACCGACAAGGCCTGTAACATTGATTAGACTAAAATGAGACGGCTCAGGAAATTCAGGGCCCGGAAAGTCCATAATTCCAATTTAGTTTTAAATTTATCCAGTAGATCTTTCTAGGAGATTTGTCAGATAGTTGATTCCGTCAAGGGTGCCCCTAGATACTTCGACGGAAGTAGTCCTTAAGAGAATTCCAACATGTGAAGGATGTCTCTACGGTGAATTCTGGGAGTGTTGAAGAAGTACACCTTTGATTTTTCTTTATTTATTTCTAAACCACTGCCCTTGAGAAAGGTGTTAAGAATATCCTTGATATTTTTGGCCTCCTGAACCGAGGAGGGTCCCATCAACACAGTATCATCCACAAACTGTTGGTGGGTTTGAGGGATCAGTCCTTCCCCCAGATCCAAAGCTCGAATAACATTATTCTCTTGGGTTGCCCGTATCATTCGTCCTAAACCTTCCGCCATGATAATGAAAAGGAAAGGGGATAAGGGGCCCCCCTGCTGAATTCCTCGAGTCGCGGGGAATGGTTGTGAAGGGGTGCCATTGACCAGTATTGGAAAGAAAGGGGATGAAACCAAGCTCATGATCCATTCCGTCCATGAGTTGCCGAAACCAAAGGCTTTTAGCATCTCTGCCAAGAACGTCCAATTTAGTTTATCATAGGCTCTTGATAAGTCGAGTTTTAGGAGAATACCTCGGATTTTCCCTTTTTTGAGTGAGTGAATTGCTTCATGAATTAGAATAATTCCATCAGTAATTTGACGACCTTCCATGAACCCAGCCTGCTCAGGAGAAATAATTAAAGGAAGAAGAGGCCGTAGCCAATTTGCTATTACCTTGGTAATAATTTTATAGATCACATTGCAGAGAGCTATGGGTCTAAACTTTCCAGGATCCTCCGTTCTCGTTTCCTTGGGGATAAGCGTGAGAAAGGTAGCATTAAGAGCTTTGAGAATATTTCTAGTACGCCGAGAATCTTCCACAATGGCCAGGACTTCCCCCTTCAGCCAATCCCAACAAGAGTGAAAAAAATTTGTGGTGAATCCATCCGGCCTAGGTGCTTTGTCATCCGCCATTTGCTTGATGGCTTCATCTAGTTCCTCCATTATTATGGTCCCCATAAGGAGTTTATTGTGGGCCTTCGTGACCAATCGCGGGATGTGGTTGAGAACCTTCTCCCTTTCTGCTTGTCTATTAATGGTGGGTTCATTTAGAAGGTCTGCAAAGTGATTTTTAGGGTCTGTTCTAATTCATGTTGCGTTTCCACTACAGTACCATCTTCCTTCTTTAGCCTAACCACCCTATTCCCATGACAGTGTTGGATGGTGGCTTTATGGAAGACCTTGGTATTATGCTCGCCATCTTTAAGCCAACGGTTTCAAGATTTTTGCTTCCATAGAAGTTCCTCCTGATGGTCCTTGAGATTGAGTTCCTGCAGAAGATTTTGCTCCTGAGTTTTAAACTCTGTAGTGTACCCCTGTTCCATTGCCTCTTTTTGTATTGCCTGAAGTTTAAGGTCGAGGAGCTTCTTACCTTGGAAAATATTTCCAAAAATGTCTTTGTTACATCTCTTTATTTTTCCTTTGAGGTATTTTAATTCTTGCTGAAACTGAAACATCTTAGTTCCCATAATCGGGTCACAAGTCTGCCACCACTGACACAATTGATCAGAAAAATCAGGGTGCAAAAGCCAGAATTGTTCAAACCTGAATGGCCGACGGAGGTTCTCTCCTATCCTGTGCCATTCTAGGCATACTGGCCAATGATCCGAGCCTGCCGATGGTAACACTATCGCAATCAGATCTCCGCCTCCCATCATGATAGATTCAGAGACCAGAAACCTATCTAGTCTGCATGCAATACTTTTGTCTCCTCCTCTTTTATTATTCCAAGTGTACATGCCATTTGAGGTTTTGACATCAATCATCTCCAAGTTTTCAATAACCTCTGAAAATTCCTCATTACTGGGGTGGAGACAATGTTGACCTCCCCGTTTCTCTTCAAGATTCCTAATTAAATTAAAATCACCCCCTATTATCCAGGATCTGTCTCCAACTTCTTTTTTAAGATTCCTGATGGAATTCAAGAAATAACTCTTTTGGTTCACCAAAGAAGGTCCGTAGACATTGGACAGAAAACCTCTGACTCTGGTTCCTAAAATATGAAAAGCAGCCGATAAGATAAACTTTGAAGCCATCCAATCAGACAAACTTACTTCTTTAGGGTTCCAGAGAATGCCAACTCCTCCTGCCGCACCAGTAGCATCTATTGCAACCACCTTGCATTGCTTCCATACTTTCTTCCCAACAGCTTGGAGCTCAATTTCTGAGCACTTAGTTTCTTGAAGAAAAATAATAGCAGGTTCTCTAGCTCAATTTTCCGTCGTAGGAGGCGGATTTTTAGGATACTCTTGCATCCTCTTATGTTCCACAATGTAATCCGCATTTTATAACCGATTGGGGTTGGAGGTTTCTAGAGCCACATCGACGGTTGGGTACTGGCCCGAGGCCACCAGGTTCCGCCCAATCATCTGAATTCTTTGCATGTTACTTCGCCTGCCTCTTTTCTCCCCTCTGGTTAACTTTTTCCCATCCTTCTCTTTGAGAGATTCAGAAATTACCCCCAAGGGTTTGCGGTTCTTGGAATTTATAATCGCCTACTCAAGAAGAGAGACCTAATGAGGTGTTATAGGAATAGGGTTTTCCACTTTGAATGCCTCTTCTAGCCCTTCCAGATCCAGATCTTCCAGTTCCATTTCATCTCCTCCTTCCTCTTGCGAGGATCCAGCATTGCCTTGAGCATCGATCTCCTCAGAATGAATAATTTGGTCATCTTTTTGTTCTTTACCTGTTGCTTCGATCTTTTCCTGGGTTGGAATAACTTCATCTGCTTTTTCTTCCTCTCCTGATTGCAGGATGTCATATCTGTTGTGAATCATGGTGTTCTTATGAATATTGGGTCCCTCAACCTTCCTGGCTTGCCTTTTCTTGCTAGTAACTTTCTTGAATCCTTCTTGATGTTTGCCTTCAGTGTCGGTTTTTCCTACTGGCTACTTGTTCATCGGACAATCCCTGAATAGATGCCCGTGTTCATGGCATCGCCGACATCGAAATGGGATCTGTTCATAATCAATAGCCTAGAACCAATCTTCATCCTCCCAGGTAAGATCTGTTCCTGCCGGTAGGTCTTTGGAGATATCCAGATAAAGACATATACGGGCATAAGATGTATACCTCATCTTCTTGGTTTGCTCTGATACTTTTACGAACACCCCCAGCTCATTACCAATCTCTGTTAGTATTTCTTCTTTCCCGTATTCAGAAGGTAAGGAATAGAATCTTATCCAGACCGGGGCAATAGTTAAGTTTTCTTTGTCTAGGTTGAACCGTTCTTTCCATGGCCGAAGATACAGTCCCGCTGAATTGAAGAAGTAAGGTCCATTGTCAAAGATCCTTGTGCGATCTTCTTCATTGAAAAAGATCACGATGAAGAAACCTTTCGCCCTCAATTGGAAATCGTAATGTCCCTAAGGCTTCCAGGTTGTATTGATCCACCAGTGCTTTCTCAGCTGGCCAGATCCCAACAAATTTTCCAATGAGCACATGGTCTTTCATGTGTTGGATATCAGTTCTGATCCTCTCTGATTTTATCAAGAGTTTAGGAATTTTGAGCGCCTTTGGCAGGCATTGCCTTGGCTTTCTTGACTCTATCGTTGTTTCCACCGGGGAGACCACCTTACTAGTTCCTGCCTCAATGACTCCAATCCCTATTCCAGGGGCACGATCTTGATTTTTCTATTTGTATTTTTCCCTGTTTCCAACAGAGGTCAAGGCCACCCCATCAGTGGTAGAACCCATGTCCTTCCCAACTCGCATTCCAAGGAGTCCCCCCCAGAGACTCCACACTGTTACCAAGAACAAAAAACCTTCAAATCATTGTAAAACCTTCCTCCTACGTCTGCGCCAGTAAACTCCGCTGGGGTTTTTCAAGTTAAGTCACTCCACATTTGCTCCAAGTTATTGATAAGTAGATTTGAGTTTTAGTCCTGTACAGTCAATCTCTTTGTTAACTATTTTTCGCGGCAACTCTTTTAACGTCAATTATGTTTTCCATCCAAGATTTGGAGTGTCTTCACCTGCATTTTTAAGAGTACTCAATTCATTTCCCTTTTAATTTCTTGTTTCTATGGTCCACGTTGACCATTATTCATTACAAGCTATAAGGAATAGTATGCCTTGCTTCTTGTTTTTGCTCCCAGCAGATGAAGGTGCTGATGCTTAACCTATAACCTGTAGTATGCCTTCTTATCAACATGTGGATGAGCACTAATTTTGAGATCGGTTTGTTGTTGTTGTAACACCTTTTGAATGTGTATTTCTTATCGGCATGTGAGTGTTTCCATCAGTGCTAATTTTAGTATGAGATTAGCATACTTTTATGACTGTTTTTAGTACTTTTCTTGTGGTTTATTTTAGTATATGATAAATGTGTTTAGTGCTTATTTTGGAGGGTTCAAATCTATTTTAACATTGGTGTTATTTTCTGAAGGTTTTTTGAATATTCTTCAAGCCACAGTTAATAAGCATTGCTACAAGGATTCTAGATTGCTGGTAATAAGCATTGATGGTAAAACAAAATTTAAACTTCCAGGTATCGTCGATATAGAGACGCACATTCGTCGCAAGTATAGCAAAACCATTGGAAGTTCTACCTATGTTTGGTCTGTTCGATGAACATTCGTCGATAATTGCAACGAAACATCATCGGAAGTATAACAAAACCATCGCAGGGTCTGCCTTCTTTTGCTCTGTTCGTCGAACATGCATCGATACTTGCGACGGAACATCGTCACAAGTATAGCAAAACTGTCTCTTTGTTCGACGCAAAACCATCGCTAGAGAGACAGTTGTGCGTAGAAGAAAATTATCAAAATCGTAGGATGTTCTACCTTCGTTTGTTCTGTTCGACGAACGTTCATCGATACTTGCGATGGAACAACATCGCAAGTATAGCAAAACCGTCATAGGATCTGCTTCTTTTGGTCTAAATTCACCAAACGTGCGTCGATACTTGCGATGGACAATTGTCGCAAGTATAGAAAAACCCTCTCTCTGTTTGACGAAACACCATTGATATAGGGATGTCGTTTCGTTGATATAGGGACGATATGTAGAAAATGAATTAAAAAAATCAATTTCAAGGCCACCTTATAGAAGACACGTGGCCAACAGTTTTCGTCTCTATTGCGATGACTTTTCAAGTTCGTCGTTATATCCACGAAACAAGTTCCACGAACAAAGGGGACCCTGATCGTCGAAATTGAGATGAAAAAACGTGGAAATAACAATGAAAAAACGTGGCAAATTTGCTCACATGTACTAGTGTTCAACCTGTTATAACTAATATATGAGATTTTCGAAAATTGCTAATTTTAGAAAATTCTTGCATGACTCTAAAACTGACCACTAACTTAAAGCTAACTAGAGTGACATTAGTTTTCATCTCGCCTTTTTTATTAGGTGCATTAACTAACAGATATTGATAATTACAAATTTAAAAAATCCCCCAAAAACACTAAAACTCCAATTTGAGGCATTATATGAAGGAATTAGGCCCCAAAAAAGTGTCAAGAAAAGGTCCAATAAGAAGGATATGATCAGTCACTACATTGAAATCTTTGAAAAATAACTTCATGTTAGGTTTGAGCCCAAACGGATAAACAAGTCAAAAGTTATGACCCGTGGAAATCCCTGCATTATTTTTGCTTATTTTTTCAATTTTTTTTATATTTCATTCCACGTAAATCCCTGCATCATTCTCCTTTGTTTGAAAAGAACACATCTCTTGCAAGGTATTGTCTTCAAACGGATTCCACTTAACGAGATCTAAATTTAGCAAGTCTCCCTCCGTAATCCATGTACTCTCTGTTGGTGCTAAGCCATGGGGGATTCACCTTGTTGACCAATAACTTCTCATGCTCATTCATAAAGCGAGGTTTTTAAATCATGAAAAATAAGGTCAATATATTGTAGATATTGAGGGGTAAGGAGTAGGGTATGTGGGGTTTATAGGTATTGGGGAGTATTAATCTAGTAAAAATAGGGAATATCTCATAAAATAGGGTTACTTTAATTAGAAATATGTATTGGGAGGGGGCCTCAACAAAAGGATTTTGGTAGGTATTTATCAATATCTAGTGAAATTAAGGGTTTTCTTTAATATCCCATGAACGAAGATGTTATGGTATAGTTTCACTAAGTGAAGAACATGTGAGCTAAGCCCTCCCACTAGACTAGATATTGGTTGTGTTGGCCTTGCCAAGTATGAAGGGTCTTCTTATCTAAAATATGTGTATTCTCTTCTTTTTTCTTGCTCGGAATGGCTCGTTTCCAATCCACCTTTTCCTCATTATCATCACCCAAGTCGTCCCCATGGAAGATATATAAATTAGAAACATTAAACATAGGGGAAATATCAAGATCAGTAAATAAACCGTATAAGCATTGTCGTTAATTTTCTTGAGAATCTTGCAAGGACCAATTTTCTTATATTGAATTTGTGGTAGCTTCCTCTAGGAAATCATTTTTTCCATAAATAAAACGTCACCAAATCACCTTCATTGAATACCTAATGTCATTGGTGAGCATCTTTTATAATTTTTTTCTGCTCATTACTGGCCTTCAACTTGTGTCTCACTTGTTGTTGTAAATGTGGAATGTGTTCTGCAAATGCTTCCCCATCATCATTGATTCGATCTCCAAGCCTTAGCTGCACCAATTCTAGGACACCCATAGGATTTCTATCGTAAACAATTTGAAATGGATATTTACCTATTGATATATTCAATGAACTATTGTAGGAAAAGTTTACTTGATGTAAATCCAAATCCCACTACTTCAGATTCTTTCCAACAATGCTTCGTTACAGATTTCCCAAACTCTGATTTACTGTACATCAGTTTTCCTATTTATTTGGGCATGATGGACAATGTTGAACTGTAATTTAGTCCCCATTTTCTTCCATAAATTCCTGCAAATATGACCAAAGAACCAAGTATATCTATTAGAGGTAATAGTTTTTGGAACACCATGTAATCTAACCATTTCTGAAAAAAAACAATTCTGCCACCCTTGATGCATCACTAGTTTAAAAAAATGAAAAAAGAAGAAATAATGCAGGGATTTCTGAGGGTCATATTTTTTTACTCTTTTATCTGTTTGGGCTCAAATTTAACAGGAAGTTTTGTTTTGAAGAGTACACTATAGTGACTGATCGTATCCTTCTAATTGGACATTTTTTCAACACTTTTCCAGGGCCAAATTCCTTCCTATAGTGCCTCAAATTGGGGTTTTAGTTTTTTTGTGGGATTTTTTAAATTTGTAATTATCAGTTATATGTTAGTTTATGCACCTAATCAGAAAAGCGAGTTGAAAACTAGTGTCACTTTAGAGTCATGCAAGAATTTTCTAAAATTAACAATTTTCAAAAATCTTAGATATTAGTTATAAGAGGTTGAACCTTCATTGTAATAGTTAGGATGGAGAAGGAATAAAAGATTGTTATTTTTTCACTGTTATGTGTTTGCATGATTTTTAGATCTTATGAATGAATTAAATTTTATTGGATACATCATGTGGCTAAGTGAGGACCCCACCAATAATCATCTTTGGGTATTATGAGAAAGATAAATTGATTTATTTTTCACATAGACCCCGAATAAGTAATAATAATATATTCATTTGGTTGTTGGGGCACTTGAAACCATTTAAAAGGAAGAGGAAAGTGCCTTAAAAGAAATATAAATGTTATAGTAATTATAAAATATTCAAGTATTATGTCATAACATTTATCTTCAAAGGAGGGAAGTTATGTTATGTTCCTTGAATCAGAGGTATAAGTACCAAAATAGAAAAAAGTTGGTTAGTCATTACTTTATTCTTACGCTACAAAATACAAAGTCATCTCTTGGTCCAGTCCAAAAACGTTATCTCACTCAACGTGCTCTCCAAATCCAATTGGAAGAGATTAATAGGGCGAGTCAACGACCCTAAGAATGAATATAACATGAGGGTCCTTTCAATGCTTTTTTGATAATATAGAAGAACACAATCTCTCGAGAGTTTTGATAATATAGAGGAAATAAAATATAGAAAGCATCGACCGCTAACTAACTAGGATCCTGAGACCTACCAAAAGGTAAAAGCAAACTGAGACCTAGGATTAATAATATAGTATTGAATGGTGCAGAAATTACGGTGGCCATTTCCAAATGTTAGGTGGGCATCTGAAAGAGAAACACAAGGACTTGAGCTATTATTTTTTTCAAATATTAGATGAGTGGGAAAGAAAAATAATAATTTGATATGGATGGAAAGAAAACACAAATTTACAGTCACTACTTTAATGTTGATTGAAACATTTCTGATATCATTATTAGTTTAATGTGTGAAACACCGAGTGATATCTTAAAAAAATTGATAAACAAGTTCTACATAAAAAGTATGTCAATTTGTTAATTATTCCATTTCAAACTTTCTACCTAGCACTATGAATATGATATTTATTATTAATAATTATATTAATAAAAAAATAAAGAAGTATTTACCACTAATACTCCCAAGGATTCCAATATAATTAATAAATGTTTTGATGAATTACGAAGTATGAAATTGAATGGTATTTATATTTTATGGTGTTTAAAAAATTAAAATTTGGGTTTTTTAAATTGGTTTTCAAAATTTAACCAGCTAATAGGAGCCTATATCAATATTACACCTAGATAGAATATTAGATGAATTCTGAATTGTTTGGAATTTATGTACAAGAAAGACCAATACAATCAAATTATACTACTATGGTATACTTTCGATAACTTCATGACTTACTGCTTCCGAAGAGAAAGAGTGAATGGAGGAGCAATGTGACTAGGAGGCAATGAATCTAACAACTCTTAATTCCACCTCTCTCTCTTTTTTCTAAATCTCATGCATTGTTTCAAGCTTCAACCCAAATATTAAGTCTATTGCAAAAGATACATATTCTAAATAAAAAATTGCAGTATTTTAAGCCAACCTTTACATGAAGTCTCATTGTTCTATACTTGGGGGATCATTATGTACTTGCTAGATCTAGATGTTTTATAGGTGGGTGGTATAATTGGTCTTGTAGTCTTCATGCCATGGGCCTATTCGATATTACTTTTATATCTCTCCTCACACATTATTTAGAGCCTTTGATGGTTGATGAATTAAGGTTTAATAGTTAGATGGATCATATACCAGTATAGATCAAATCCCTTGAATTCAACATTTTTTTTATAATGCAAAATTTGAGGAAAAGCTTACATGCAAGGGATTCAATCTCTCTTTGAGCTTAGTTCCAGAGTTAAGATGGAACTGGAACTATACTTGTTTAATATGTAAATCTCTAGTATGTGCTCAAACCTTAGCAAGAAGTATCCAAGTTTGATAAAAAAAAAGAGTTTTAATTACTTAGAATATGTATCGTTTTGGTTTTGAACTTTAAGTTAGAGTTGAGATTGTAAAAATTTATTTTATTATTTTATTAAAGTGCCATGTGTCAACTCCACATTGAGCATGAAATTACACTTCTCCCTCATACTGGGGTGTAGAAAGTGCCTCTCAAGTCAATAAAGTAAGGTAAGATGATCCAATGGATAGATTATATATAAGTAAGAAAGAATAAGGTGTCATATTTTATTCTCCAAATAAATTCTATTCAATCCAAGAAAGACAAAGGAAAAAATAGGTTGCCAAACATTTAGTTACAAATTTCATTCAACAACACAGAAACCTAAATGTGCAAGTTTGGTACCCTTACTATTTCATAAAATTGTTCTTATTAAAATTTACTACTTTTTAAACTTAGGGTTTGGATATTAAATTTTATAATGTAGCATTAAGTATTGAATAATATGGAATCACTAAATATAAATCTAACGGGATAAACAATCAAGATTGAAGACTAGACTATGAAAACATTAAAACCACATAATAAGAAAAACAATTCAAAATTTTCTTGTCCACTTAAAAATAGGCGAATATGATTTCTTATACCAGAGATGGCTTGGCTATTTATACCCATAAATAGAATTAACGTTTTGAGGTAAGACAAAATATTAGATATTTAATTATTATAAAATATTTACTGACCTTAAAAAATTATCCTAAAATTTCACCATTTAGCTATAATTTTCTCAAAAAAATACCTTAACAAAGAAGGGAAAATATGGTAGAAGGGAGAATATGGTGGGGTAAAAACTCATGATTGGCATACTTTTATTAAGATAATTTGGTAAATAATATCCCTTTTTTTTAGAATTTTGTTGTTGTTTTTCATTTTTGAAGGTTGCTCCATGAAGGTGGTTCACAATTTTTGGCAAGCGAAGTGTCGAAAAATTGTGTCGTGGACCCTCAATCGAGGTCTTTTAAAACCCTCGATCGATCTAGCTTTTGAAAGCTCGATCTAGCTTTTGAAAGCTTGATCTAGATTTTGGAAAAAGTAAAAAAAGACCCGCAACCTGTTTTTTAGGCCCTCGATCGAGCAATTTGCTCAATCGAGGGTTTTAAAATACCTCGATCGAGGTTTCATTTAGCCCTCGAGCAAGGTATTTCAAAAACCTCGATCGAGGGCCTAAAAAACAAGCCGAGCCCTTTTCAAGAAACTTTTGTCTGCCTTTCAAAGGCTTAAACTATGTCATTAAAAGCACATTAATGGTCAGACTTGATATCGTTGGATTCGTCAATGAATCATTTATCCATATACATAAAATTTACGAATTTTTATCTTTGTATGTCTTTTGTTTTTAAATTTCTACTAAAACTTGCCCTAAAAAACTCTGTTGACAACTTCAAATGAGCTCAAAGATAAATCAACAACATTCAAAATACACATCCAAAAAATTTGAAAAAATATACAAGCGCTAGATCAGTGCGTCCTCTTCAAAATGGTATTTTTAGTTTTGCAAATTATGTAAACGATCAAAATATTTGGTGCACACACGCACATGTTTGCAAAATGCGACTGAAATATTTATTGGTCAGTTTCAAAAAATAATAATAAATATATTTTTTTGAGAAAAATTAAAAGAAAAATATGTAAGCACTAGTGCATTTTGACTAGATCATGTTCACATATTTCATTTTTTTAAATTATTACTTTAACATTAAATTATTTTGCACACACACAAACCACTTGTTGATTTCTCTTTAAATTTTTAAGGACACACGTTTCATTAAATGAAAATTTGACATGATAAATGACATTGGTATATTTCAAAAAAAATATCATTGGAAATCCAACATAATTCTCTACATTTCGTTTTTTAACCGCATGTCGAAATTCATATGGAAAATATGAGTTTCGAGGGATTCAATTTAATATATGAGTAAAATTTCCATTTTTCATCGTCATATTTGCCCAAAAAGAGTTACCCATCTTCATGGAATCACCATAAAATAATGAATAAATGTCATGATTCTATGTTTCAGTTTGTTTTACCCCTATCTTTCCTAGACAATTTCAATGAAAACATAAAACAAGTTATATATGATCCCAACAAGTACATGAGGTAAGGTGTCACAATTTATAATTGAAAGGTTAACTTAACAGGGATAATTTTAAGGACCCATACTTATTTAAAAGTGTATAAACCTTGGCGAATCTTACCAATTCTTAAAATGTCAACTATAAAATATTTGGCGATATTTTTCTAAAATTATTTCAATTTCTAAGGATTTTATATAGTTTATATAATAATTTGACAATTTTTAGAGTGAAAAAAGTTTACCACATCAAGTTGGCTGAAATGGGGCTTCAAAAAATGCAAATTGGTGAATATTTTTTTGGAAAAAAACATGGAAAAATAGCCCATGGGCTAACTTTTGCCCCTAAAATTATCCTTGGTTAACTACAATATAATTGGCATAGATGTGATTTACTTGCATTGTACATATACACATATTTATTATTGTTTTGAATATTCCTACAGTATATTTAAGTTGCATCGACGTGTATAGGTGGTTTTTTGCAATTGTATAATATGTGCAACCCTTTCATATCCTACTGGTTGCTCTTGATTTTCTTTTCAGATGACCCTACAAATTTGTTATCAAAATGTAATAAGTGTCAGATTCTAGATTGGCTAAAATATCTTAGTCATTATCATAAAATAATGGAATATACAAATATCAACATACAATGTAGAACTCAGCTGAAATCACCTTAGAACTATGAATGTGGTTAGCAGGTTCAACCATTTCATCATTTGAAACATATGTGTTTGACATTAGAGACAAGTTGTTCCTTGAAGATTCTAAAAAACAAAACATGCATTTTATAAGTTTTCATGCTTGCTTGATCTTCGAAGAAAACAAAAAAATGTAAAATAAACACAACAACTAAATAAACACCTAGTTGTGCTCATTATCAACAAGTTTAGGTCAAGATATTGAGACATGACATAAGGCGTTACAGTTAACAAAATTTCCAGAGATCAGAAATGGAACATACACAAGCATTGCACAAATTATATCACCCACCTTTAAAAGTAAACAACCATATGAAATGATATTTCCATTGGTAAGATAAATAAGAAGACAATACTACCAACAAATCAAATATAATATATGATCAAGATTCCATGACAATCATGTTTACAGTCAACATATCCAACAATTGGCTTATTTTCATGCATACAACATTACATAATGGATTAAAATGAGATGCACAATGCAACACTAAAATTTATATGGTGCAATCCAACATTCATCAATATAGAAATCAAATAACATGGCAAACAGAAAAGATAAACCTCCAATTTCTGAAAAAACCTAATTACACTGCATGCCACATATTCCAGAGGAAAAGGTTGAGCCATATATTGTACAGGATAAGATGTATGCCAGGTAGAAAAATCCATGAACTCTTAACAATGCTCAACATATAGTGATGCGCCATATTATTATCCAAGTCACTAACAAACACCAAGAAATGGAAACCATAATTCACATAGGGCTATATACCACCCGCTGTTTTGGTAGATGGAAAAATGTGTCCTCTCAACTTCTAGAGACCATAAAAATGTATGGAGTAGTTGAGAGTGAACTCCTCTCTTTACAGATCATCACAAAAGTAGTGTATTTTAACATATCGGAGTTGCTTATCAAACTGAAAAAACTTATAACCAAAATGAATGAAGTCGTTGAAGAAATAGAAAGACACTAGTACTAATCTCGTGCAGCACTAAAAACTACTATATTGAATATCCATAAGCGTCCGGTGATCAAACACTCTCTTTGCATGGAACACCAAGACATGGAGATGGTATTTCGCATAGGACTAGTTTTACAAAAGTCACAGGCTAGAGAATGAAATTTTTATCTTCATTGATGAATAAAGTACTAGTCCTTTATGTTGAGTTAAATCCATTATAGGGGTTCATTGGTCCTTTTCAAGCTACGGCCTAGTTGAAGAGATTTTTGGTGAGCATGCCTTCTTGTTTTCGTTACATTTGTTTGTTTCTTCTAACTATCACGTGGTTTGTAATTCATTAAATCAACATCTTGTATTATTGAGTGTTCGAGGAATCGCTCATGTTTTAGTTCATTAATTTGAATGCTTAATTCATCTTCTTAACTCTTTCAACAACATAGTATGACCTCATGGTTGGTAAAGGGGCTTGTTATGATATTCATAACACTATAAAATAGTTTGATTTCATCCCATTTTGTTATGATTTAATTTCCATACCACTCAATTATTGTTACTAATAACTTTATTTTCAAAATATTTAGTTTTTGAAGTAGTAGCCTTTCTCTTTGGAAGCATTGCACTGAAAAGTAAGGTGGACTTAGAGAATTAGCTAGAAGAATGAAGTGAAATACATGCCTAAACGACCTTTTCTATAGAACATTTGATATTTTTTTTTTTAATAAAACTACCTTGTAGAATAGATATACATACAATAACATATAGTTTTCAGTAACTAAAAATAATAATGTAGTCACTTAAGTTGCATTTAGTGTCTTGAAGGTTGCATAAATAATACAAAACACTTCACAAGCTTAACTAAAAATAATAATGTAGTTACTTAATTTGCATTTAGTGTCTTGAAGGTTGCATAAATAATACAAAACACTTCACAAGCTTACAATGCATTAGTAAATAATTCAAATACAAGTTATTTAGTTTTCATTAATTAGAAATAATAATGTAGTCGCTTAAGTTGCATTTAATGTCTTGAAGGTTGCATAAAGAATACACAACACTTCACAAGCTTACAGTGTGCTAGTAAATAATTCAAATACAAGTTCGAGAATTTAATAGCCCATATATTGTTGTAAATCTTCAACTCATTAATTAATTAGACTTGTATTGAAAAAGTATAATCATATGACCCATGATGACATACCTATCCTCTTCATTTTAGCGTCTAATTCACGTCCATCTTTTTATTTTTTATAAATAAGCACTAGGGAAAATTTTAGGGGTAAAATTTATGTTAGAATATTATTAAAAACCCATCTAGACTTGGAATATAAGTTATTATTCATTTTTTATACTTTCCTAGGTGTTTGACTAGGTTGTTGGACACATCTTGCTTTTTTAGGCTCACAACTTGCCATCATTATCTACATGAGCACCCTCAACTAGATTTTGGATAAATTATGCCTGCTTTTATGATTGTCCAAAATAATAAGAGCACACTTCCTGCTTTTACACAGATTTGTCCTGCTTTTTCTGCTTTTGAGTGGATAAGGATAAAGTTGGGTGATTTTATGGACTTGGAAAGCTATCTACTTTTTGGCCAACACATCCTCCATCTTTTTCTCTCCAAAATCCATCATGTTACTACTTTTTCATCACTCATTAGCTTCCATGTATGAGTTAACTAATTCATGAGGTCCTAGACTGATTTGGAAAGTGATGTTGCCACTATTGGGGTTTCTTTTCCTTTTTAGTAAGCATGTTTTTGTGAGCTACTCAAACTGCCTATAGTGCATTCAAATTTCCTTTATGAGATGTTTATTTATTGTACTATCATTGTTCAATAATATCATAATAGAATTTTATCCTATTGAGTTCCTTCTCTCAAGTTAATTCTACTAAAATTTTATTCCTTCTCTGCATTCTTGCAAAACTAATTGTGAGGTTTCTTCAGTGAACTAGATTTAGGCTGTGAAAAATTCTCACATGGTATCGGAGCTATGTATTATTGAATTTCCTCTTGAGTTTTTTTGCAAATATTTTGTGCAGGTACAACAACTTCATGGATTCTTACATTGTTCCTCCTCTTACTCGATTTGATTATGTTGAGTGGAAGCCAAATATTGTTGTATCTCTAAAGAGACAATGTCTCTATGATGTGTCTATTGATGCTGTGAGCGAGTGAGAATCCTTTGAAGAGAAGAATGAATGGATAAATGACTGTGACAGAGCATTTGGAGTTATGTGTCTAGCAATGTCTTCAGATATGCACTACCTCATTGGTTCTATAGACTGTCCTTTTGAGCTATGGTCCAACTTGGACATCACTCTAGATAAGCAGAAGATTGGTTCATGTAGAGATCCCATGGACACATGCTCATGTGTTCTCCCTCCTGATGGCTTGGCCTCAACTCTCTCTAAAGAAATTCTTCAAGATGTAGAAGAAGGAATTGTGGACATTTCATAGTCAGTTCCTGTTGAAGATAATCTCCATGATTTGAATGCTTCACCTACAAGTCATGAAGTAGAATATGAAGATACTTCTTATGTGGCTCTAGAAGATGTTAAGGATCCTGAATCCTATCCTATGATGTTGATGATGATAAATATTCAACTAAGGGAGTTGTTTCCATTGTTGAATAGGATTCCATCCATTCACACTTCTCATATCGTTCTTCATATTTTGATCTCGAAGATGACAAGCTAGTTGTTGATGATCCTACGCATACTTCACAAGGTGATGGTGCACAATATGTTGATCCAAAGGATGATTTGAAGGTTATATCATATCTCAACAATGCTCCATTTTCACTCACTGGCAGTGATCTCATGCCTTCTACATATTCCTACAAGATGTTTGGCACACTTCCATAGGAATGCACTAAAGATGGAGGAAACCACCACTTGCTTGGGATTGATTCTCAAGATCATCAAGTCTCTTTTGGACTTGATCTTAACTCACATGGTTCAATGTTCAATTCTAAAAAGCATTCAATATTTCTTGGGTTAAAGTCTCAAGCATATCATGGTATATTTGGTTCCAGAGAGCTTCCAGATTCGCTTGCATTGATTGGTGGAGAATTCAAGCACATGTTTTTGGAGCATGATCCACTTCTTCCAAAGAGGAAGATACCTCCATACATACGATCAAGTTCACACCTATTTGAGTTTGGAGTAGCAATTTTTTGTGTGTTTCATGTCCATTCTTGAGGGAGGGTTTTATTACCATGAGCTTTTCTCTGTTTCCTCAGTTTACATGGGCAGATAATAATTTTAATGGGGTGACCATAAGGATTTGTTGCTTGGGACCTAATCATATTTTTCTCACTCTAATTCAGGATTAAGGGGTTGTGTTAGAATATTAAAAACCCATCTAGACTTAGAATATAAGTTATTATTCAATTTTGATACTTTCCTAGGTGTTTAACTAGGTTGTTGGTCATGTCTTGCCTTTTTAGGCTCACAACTTGCCATCAGTATCCGCATGAGAACCCTCATATAGATTCTGGATAGATTATACATGTTTTTATGACTATCCAGAATAGTAAGAGTGCACTTCTTGCTTTTACACAGATTTGTCCTACTTTTTATGCTTTTCAGTGGATAAGGGTAAAGATGGGAGTTTTTATGGACTTGGAAAGCTGTCTAATTTTTTTCCAACACATCCTCCATATTTTTTTCTCCAAAATCCATCATCTTACTACTTTTCCATCACTCATTAGCTTCCATACCTAATTTAGCTAATTTGTGAGTTCCTTGACTGATTTGGAAAGTGATGTTGCCACTATTGGGGGGTTTTGCCTTTTTAGTAAGCCTACTTTTGTGAGCTACTTGAATTTCCTTTAGTGCATTTGATTTTCCTCTATGAGCGGTATTATTTATTGTACTATCATTGTTCAATAATATCATGATGGAATTTTATCCTATTGAGTTTCTTCTCTCAAGTTAATTATGCTAACATTTTCTTCCTTCTCTGCATTCTTGCAAAACTAATTGTGAGGTTTCTTCGGTTTACTAGATTCAAGCTGTGACAAATTCTCACAATTTAACACATGGGATATTTTTTGACCTTTTTTCCCAAAAAAAATTGGCCAGTTTGTCTTTTGTTTCAAAAATTATTTTCCCAAATTCCATGGGATAATTTGTTTTACTCTAAAAATCGCCAAAATTGCCCCAAAACTATATGTAAAAATCCTTAGAAATTTGAATCTTTTTACAAAAAAATTGCCAAACATTTTATGGTTGCAAATTTAAGTATTAGTAAGATTTGTCAAGGTTTCTACACTGAGAAAATTATGGATCCTTAACATTTTTCCTTATAGCCACCATCTTATCTAAATAAAAGGCTGACCCTACAATAGTGAAAAGGCCTTTGGGATCTCCATTGTTAAGCTTTTTGTAGTTTAGAATAAGAACATAGAGAAAGACAAGGACATGAGTGTTTCTACAAATGTAATATTCCTATGAAAACTTTGGGCATTAATACGAATAAAGAGATGGCATTTTTTTTGTTATTCGATTTGTTGCATACGTTTAGATTGTTGCATGGTTTTTGCATATGATGGTTTTATATATAGAAGCATATATTAGGTTGTATCATTCGTTATGTTCTCACTTTGATATTTACAATGGTTTTAACCTCAATATATTAAATGGTGGCTGAATATCTTGTTTGATATCCTCAAGGTGTTGAATTCCAATTATCAAGGAAGCGGTTCTATATAAATTGAAAATATTAACATTAATGATATAATGGATTTCAAACTAAGGGAAAATCTCAGGATGGAATGCAAGATTGCATATTTGTTGAACTAGGAAATTAAATGTGATTCTTTTGGAAATACCTCGTTTGAAGTCTTCTCTCTTCATCAATTTCTTGTACATCAAATTTTATCTTGATTATAACTATTCTAATTTAAACAATTTCACATGGCCTTTATAAACTAAAAGACCAAAAAACTCCTTATTTGAACTTTAATCCAATACTCATGTTTTTGGAAGGACCTCATCTATAATCTTCTCATACAACAAATTTCCTATTCATTAGAATTGTTTGCCTCTAAACCTTCTCACATCAGCTTCATATCCAAAATTGATGTTCCATTAGAAAAATAAGAACAATATAAACCATTAGCCTCTACTATTGTCGACTTCCAACAAGGAATGATAAGAATCATGGGGCGATAAGTTTTCTTGAAAATAAAGGATTGTCTTTCCATGGCCACGCCTCCCACTTGCTCCGAACTCCAGCCAGGACACCATTTAGCAGAAACGCCGAAGAGTAGATCGAAATCCTATACATATGAGGATCTCCCCCAAAATATTCTATCAAATTCTGGTCATTGAGAAAATAACAGCCAGTTATCCATTTCAGCCAAACAAGTATTTGAAGAACAACGTATACCCATCTTCCAAAAACCTTTATACCCAACGTTGCGGCCACTACGCTCCCCGCTAAAATGCACACCACCTCCAAAGCTAAACCTGTGAAATAGAGTATCAAACCAATCTTGGAATCCTTTGTTCGCCGTTTCTTTATTAGCAATATTGGGACAAAACCCGGTACCGTCAGTTTCAACGACTCACCAGCAACTACACCTCCCGTCTCCATCAAAACAGTTGTACCAATGGCTGCGACTATGACAACAAGTATAGTCATAGAGGGTGTCGGGGAAGTATTAGCCCCACCTTCACCTTCACCTTCAAATGAAATCAGCAGAACCCAACCAAGAGCGGCAACCAAGTTGACACAACCTGTGAAATAGTATATGATGCGTTCAGACAAAGTGAAAAAGGGTGGGAAGAAGTGAAAATAACTTCTAAAGCACAGCACTTGGACAACCTGGTTGTTATTTTGATCAGACTTGACCATAACATGGTTTAGAAATGAGTTGGCAGCGAGTCCACTTCCTTTACTATCCACCAGGTAATCTCTTACTGTCTTTCTGGCTACTAGAGCGCTAGAAAAACCATCCACTCTGAACCAAAAAGTGAGTACAAGGTTAATTAATACTTCTGTTAACCTTGGCGCCACGAAGGAGAAAAAATTGTATTTTACAGTTCCGTATTCGCCTCCTTTACCTCCAGCGAGGTAGCCTTCCAGAGCTTCCGAAGCCATGACTCTGACTCCTCTGCCTTCGGCATCTTTAGACCTCAAAGATCTTATAAGTAGTTTTGTCCACTGATCATGGCGGGCATCATTCATTGGAATGCAGATGCAAACAGGATTCCCTGGGCGTATGGATCCAGCTTTGATTTTATTCAGAATTTCAGATACCACCTTGGACCCACTCTCTCTCAATCCGTATCCATCGTCAAACTGCTCCAAAGGCAACGGGCCCTCTACACGCAACAGGTCCTCCTGGCTGCAGCCATGGCAGCCATTTGTGAGACACGTGAGACATGGGAGTAGGTAGAGGGAACTAGAGAGGTGTTTCAATGTCCACGAGCAAGCATTATCGTGATCTCTTCCATTGTCCAAAATACAATGCAGTTGCACATATGCTCACCGCCTTCACACGTCTCCACAGTTATTGTTGCATTTTGTAAAGGAAGGAATTGCAGTAAGGTGCAATCCACAAAAGGGGCATTGGATCTCATGAATTGCTCCATGAACCAATTGGGTGCGCCATTTGACAGGAATACAACAGAAGAAGAATCGAGATCTTCTCCTCTACATGTGGTGAGGCCACGTCCATGTTCAATCCCAGTTATGTTCTTCAGTTTGGGACGTGTTACACTGTCAATCACATCACGGGCACCTATCTCTAAATCAAGTCCTCCCCTTATCAAGCTTGTAGCAAAAACTGCTAAATTTGCTACGCATGTAATTCCGAGAGCAGGGAAATTAACAGAACCCGTCACACCTTCACTTATATCAAATTGAGCGAAAGCAAACATGAAAACCAAGAAAACCAGCAAACCAAGTGTATGACCAATGCTCGCAAGATGCCCCGCCTTTGTTGAAAACTATTACATAAACCCATTTCAGAATACAATCCGAAGGGAAAGTAAGCTCAACTTGTGATAAACAAAGCTTTTATTTCTCCACTCAGATCTCTATTGCGTGTCTGCAAACATTTACATCAGCGTTTTGATTTAAGTAAAATTTCCCCACACATTCAACCATAGACATTCCCATCATCAAATTCCATTGCTTTACTTTTCCATCTTTGCATTTTCTTTAAAACACATTTAACAATAAACATTCCCAACATCAAGCTCGCTTTACTTTTATTTTATTTCCTAGGTTATTAGATTTTCCACGTTTTCTTAAAATATATATAAAAATATGAATATATTATAAATAAAAAATATGAATATATAATATTTTCTAATATCAAATTATATATATTTTTATTTATATATATTATATGTTGATTTTTTATTTATATATATTTGGATTTACACAATTATCAAAAAAATTATTCCATTCTTCGTCTCTGTCTTTTACTTTCTCTTTTCCACTTTGAAGTTAAAGTTATATGTTTTCTATCTCTAAATGGTTTCCCCACAAACTTTATTTTTCCACATATAATTTCATTGCTTTAGTTTTATTTATTTTTTATAAGGATGTTATGTTTTCCATGTTTTATTTTTATTTTTAAATCTAAATATATATTGTGAATATAGAATATGAATATAATTGTGAAAGATTGGTTTCCAAATATCAAATTATATATTTATCTTTATTTATATATTATAAGTTTCTCTTTATTTATATATACCAATATAGATATAGATCCATTGAGGTGTATTTTGTTTAAAATTTAAGAAATTTGATCTCTCTTAATTGATAGATCCGGGTTTAAACATGGATTTTTTTAAAATATTTTCCATAATTTTTTATTTTATGAGCCGAAATGAATTTTTTCAATTATTTTGTTAGGAACAAACGTTACAACATCTCCTCCATAGTGTATTGTAGAGCACCTAACTTCTCTCGATGCAATTATTTTTAAATTGAAATATATAAATTATGTATTACGATTACATTTAATGATTTATATATTATTTTTAAATTGAAATATATTGATTATGTATTACGATTACATTTCAAGCTTATTGAATATGTAATTATAATCAAAATATTAAATTTAATATTAATATTTTTTTTATGTTGACTATGGTGTTTATTTGATCTTAATAAGCAATTAAGAATTCTGAAGGACCTTATATGGGTATGACATAGCAACTTGGGGGAAGTTTCTTCTTACAAATATTTTAGAAGTGATATTTATCACAAGCTCAACTCCAACTATAGCATCGAGAAAATGATTAATAGAGGGTGAAAAGCTTATTTTGGTCTTGCAAACAATTGTAAATCAACAAACCTTGTGATGTGGGATAAAATGGCCTTTCATAACCTATAATCTCAAAATTAAAAGCAATACACCCTACCATATTCTCCTTCTAGAAGTGGTTCTTCCCCCCATCTAAAGTATTGTTATGGATAGGTACATGAAGTACAAGTACAATAAATAACATGGAATACCTAAGACATCATGGCATGTGGTTAAACCATTGGGAGATTGACGAAAATGTCCCTTTGCAATATATCAATAAAATTAAAATTATTATCACATCTAAGTTTAAAGAGTAAATGTGGAGCGAGAAAGATTTATAGGGTAAAAGAAGTTAAGATACTATAAGGAAGTTAAGATACTATAAGGAGATCATTAATCCTAATCTAGAAGATCAAAACTATCTCTCTGTTTTATCTAGTTCCAAGAAGAAAATTAATATAGCCAATGATAAAAAGGAACTCTCATGAGCTTCATAGTGAAACACGACTTTGGATAATTCTTAAAACGCCACGGGTGAAAAGAATTTATCATATCTGTGAGATTTAGAACATTGAAGATGAAAGTCACTTTCTGTTACAATGTCATACTTACACCCACATTATATCACAATTTCATAATATTTGCTACAACACAAACCCCCCAACCTTCTAACTTGTCAAAACTATGTCAATCTAGGAACACCTTCTTCTAAACTTTTTAAACACAAATATAACATTTTAAAGCAATCCAAATAATCCTCTTAAAATCTAATAAACCAAAGTTAATCTCATTCATTAACTACCATCATTATCATTATATTAAAGTTTACAAATAAATATAAATTAATAAAATAAAATTATATTAAAAAAATAAAAATATTGAAATCTAATTTTAAAATATATATTTATTTTTTCCACACATTTATTATATATTTATAAAACCATTCCTCATTTAAAAACAAAAAATCTTATAATTAATTTATTTTAAACTAATTTTATGTTGTAAAATTATATTAACTTTAAATAATAATAATTTAATAATATTAATAAAATATTTATTTATGTAATAATCACTCTAAAAAAACTTCACTAAGCTGAGCTCCATTCCTTCCCAATTCCCCCACCCGCTCATCGTCTACGCTAACTTTTCCATTGCCGTTTATTCCTCACCCATATGAATGAGTGAGTGAGAAATCCCTTCCCCACATGTAGGTAAAGTGGGTTACTTCCTCGATCTTCGTCGAAAATAAAGGACCCGCAGTAAGGTAAGGCTTTATAAAGAATAAGTAAGGCAATACCTTTCCCTTATTCCTGACCGGCGCAAGAGGTAACGTAAAAGGTCGTCATTCCAACTCTTCGTCTTCGCTTACTATTGTAAATTAAACCCCCAATGCTCTCTTTTGCGGAATTATATAATCACATTTTTATTTTAATCTAGTTCTACGTTGTAACGTTGTATTAAATTCAGAATTTCTTAAAAATATTTTTTTAATGGTAATGAAATATGCATTCATGTAATAACCTTGTTCTCTTTGAGCTCATTCCACATTGTCCTAAATTTTAATTTTAATTTTATTAAATAGTGCTGTACACATTGTTCTAAATTTTTTATTTTAGTTTTATTAAATATTATTTTATATAAAATTTCAAGTTTGGTTAAAAAAAAAAAATTACTTTTCATTACCATGATAGGTGTTTATGTTTTAGAATTTGGGGTGGATTATTATTTATATTTTTCTTAAATTGAAAAAAGATGGGACAAGTGTATTGTCCAAATTCATTTTCTAACCGTTATTCAAAATTCAAAATTCAAAATAAACAATTATAATATATAGATTTATTTAAAATAATAATAATAATAATTGATAGTTGATTTATGGATAACTCGTAACTCATACATAGATAAGAGGTAATGAAGACAACCCAACTAACTAAAAAATTTACAACTAAAAATGAAGAACAAGTAAAAGATAACTTGTTTATAACATTTAACTTATGACATATCAATATTCACCCACACAAATTAAGTAACTGTACTAATTTAATTATAGTTAAAATTTTATTTTCGTTATATTCTTTTTTTAATATATCTTTCACATAATTAACTTTTTCTTTTGAATTCATTCAAGTTATACTAAAATCCTAACTTTAAACTTATTAAATATTATTATATATACTTACTTTTTTCTTTTGAATTTATTCCAAATTTTGCTAAATTCTTAATTTCAAGCTTATTAACTATTATTCTCTATAAAATTTTAAATTTGTAAAGAAATATAGTAAAGTACTTTTACTAAATTCCTAACTGTAAACTTATTAAATATTATTCTATATAATTACCTTTCTCTTTTGAGTTAATTTCAAATTTATTAAATTCTTAACTTTGAACTTATTAGTCCTTTCAAAGGCCACGGTAATTATTATTTTTGTATATGCATACTTTGCTTTTGACTTTAAAATTTCTTATTTTAACCGAACTTGATTAAAGTTTTTATTCGTTAATTAAATAATAAAGTTAATTTGATTTCCAATTATGGATGGAACTTTGAACCTTTATTGTCGGGCTCTGCTTTCTTTCTAGCTAGTATATAAAGAAAAGTAAATATTTGATTTTTCATCTAAACATATACAATAAAACGGAAATAGTCATTAGTAATTTAATTAATGGTATCACTTCCAGAGGACTGAGAACATTTATTCTACTGCACCATTTATTCTGTGAAGCGATGGCTGTGGCCTAGGCATGCCCTTCTTCATCAACTTGAAATAGCTTTTCTGCTTCTCTGATATAGTCCATACTCCATACTTCGATGCTTCTCATATTTCTTTCTCAACAATAGTGGCGAGTTTGTCTCAACTAATTGGGATTATCAAGCAATCTCTACAAGCAGCATTACAACATTATAGAGTAAGCATATTTTTATTTGGAGCTTGATTATTCTAACTCTGCAATACCTAAAACAAAAATTATACTGTCAATCATTAACAAATTATTAGTGGGCTGGAGCAAAGTAATGATACCCACTTATGACGCGTTAGTTGCAATGGCATGTTGGAAAAACATAAATCTGATCATTAAAATGAATTATTAGAGGCACCTACAAAAAAATTTAGAACCAGCCTAGATCCAAATCCTAGGCTCTATCAAGCGCCGAGAGGGATCAAATCTCCTGAGGTGCAAACCTCTCCTCGAATAGCTCCTTGAGTGCAATACCTGAGAAGAGGTTTTCACCTCGGGAGATTTGATCCCTCTCGGCGCTTGATAGAGCCTAGGATTTGGATCTAGGCTGGTTACAGTCATGGGCAGTGACACAAAACTAGAGTTTGATCAACATTATGTAATTATATATATTTGGTGATTATCATATTGTAAGGAACAGGTTAATTTGAAAACACCGATACAATCATGAGGATTATCATAATGTAAGTAATAATTATTAAGGATTGAGTAAATTGTTAAACTGGAAATGATAGCGACAATAATTTTGTAAGGATTAAATAAATGAAAATATGTTTCACGTCGTGATCATTCTCAATCTATCTTCTTCATATTTTCTTATCTTCACACCTGGTAGTTTTGACATCTTCTCATATCGATCATATGAGAATGGAGGTTGAAATCATAGACCTGCCAAATCTTTAACTCGATATACTGTTGTAAATATTAGACCCTGCCTCTCTTGCTTTCCAATATTAATAGTATCTTTTTCCAATGCCAATCCTTGTGACTTATGGATTGTTAAACCCCAAGCGAGTTTCAATGGAAGTTGATTTTTATTACCTCTTTCGATAGATGTAATAGGAAAAACTTTAGGAAATGATTCTTCCCATGCTATCCCCACATAATTATCAAATTTTATTAAAACATGCGTAGGTGGTTCTGGAGGCGAACTTCGAGGATTATATACAATTTGTTGTATAACTCCAAGAGCACCATTGACCAGTCCTGCATCTGTCCATAGGTTTGATGTTAGCATTACCCTTGCTCCTATGGCTATAAGTAATTCAAGTTCCAACCCTTCTTCATCTCCTTCCATAGAATAGTTGCTTCTTAGAGATGTAGCAATATTGGTCAAAATGGGACAATTTAGGTTTCTTATTAAATGCTTGTTATGACAGTTTACACCATCATTTGTCACAAACAAATGTATCACCTTATCGAAGGAATTTTTCATTGAAGCATGTAAGGAAGTATCTTTATCGCCTTATCGAAGGACTTTTTTTCGTTCTTCTCGGTCTTCTGCTGTCAATTCGTCTAAGTTTCTTTTTCGATATTGTTTTTGTCAATCCCCGTTTTGTTTTCATCGTTCTTCTCGTTCTTCTGCTGTCATTTCATCCAACTTTCTTTTTCGATATTCTTTTTGTTGATCTGCTTTTCCTTTCTTATCTTCTTCTCGTTCTTTTGCTATCATTTATGCATCTATGAAATCTACACTAAATTTTATGCATCTATGAAATCTACACTAAATTTTATGCATCTATGAAATCTACACTGAAATCTATGCATCCATGCATTAACAGCTACACTGAAATTTATGCAATAATAAAACACCATACACTGAAATCCATGCAAGGACAAAACTCACTGTACATGATAATGCTCTTTGTCGGTCAATGTTTTGTTTATTTGTTCTTCTCGTTCTTCTGTTGTCAATTCGTCTAACTTTATTTTTCGATATTATTTTTGTCGATCTGCATTTCATTTTCATTGTTCTTCTGCTGTCATTTCATCCAACTTTTTTTTCGATATTCTTTTTGTTGATCAGCTTTTCGTTTCCTTTCTTCTTCTCGTTATTTTGCTGTCATTTATGCATCTATGAAATCTACACTAAAATTTATGCATCCATGAAATCTACACTGAAATCTATGTGTCTATGCATTAACAGCTACACTAAAATTTATGCAATAATAAAACACCATACACTGAAATCTATGCAAGGATAAAACTCACTGTACATGACAATGCTCTTTTCCGTTCAATGTTTCGTTTTCTTTGTTCTTCTCGTTCTTTTGCTGTTAATTCGTCTAACTTTCTTTTTTGATATTATTTTTGTCGATCTGCGTTTCATTTTCGTCGTTCTTCTCGTTCTTCTGTTGTCATTTCGTCCAACTTTATTTTTCGATATTCTTTTTGTTGATCTGCTTTTTGTTTCCTGTCTTATTCTCGTTCTTTTGTTGTCATTTCGTTATATTTTCTTCCTTGATATGCTTTCCGACGTTCGGTGTTTTGTATTTTTTGTTCCTCTTGTTTGTCTCATGGCATCTTCCGCATGCACATCTTCCATTTTTAATTCAGACTCTATAAAAAATGTTGCATTAACATATACACTGAAATTTATGCATCTATGAAATCTACACTAAAATTTATGCATCCATGAAATCTACACTGAAATCTATGTGTCCATGCATTAACAATTACACTAAAATTTATGCAAGGATAAAACGCTATATACTGAAATCTATGCAAGCATAAAACTCATTGTACATAACAATGAAATTCAATATATTTTCAAATATGACACTTTTTGAGTTTCACTATATTTGTAATTATATTTAAAAATGCCTAATTTAAAATATATTTAAAAATAGCTAATTTAAATTATTAAAACATTATAACTATTAAAACATTATAATTATTAAAATATTATCATATTATAATATTCAATAAATTTACTATATTTTCTTTCAATATAATTATTAAAACATTAAATTTTTTAAAATATTATCATATTATAATATTCCATAAATTTACTATATTTTCAATTAGATTTTAAAAACTTTATTTAAAATATAATTGAAAAACCCTTAAATCCTATTCATTATATTCATTAAAAATAGTTTATAATGATATTAAAATTAAAATTAATTCTTATTTAAAATTTAATTTCAAATTCTTATTAAAATAGTTTAATAAAAAAGTGAATTAAATTATTTAAATTAAGAATTTGAATTAAATAGTTTAAATTAAAAATTTGAATTTAATAGTTTAAATTCTTATTAAAGTTTAATTTCAAAAGTTATTTAAAATTCTTGTTAAAATAATTTAATTTCAAATTCTTATTTAAAATTTAATTTAAAAATCTTATTAAAATAGTTTATAACGATATTAAAATTAAAATAAATTCTTATTTAAAATTTAATGTTATTTTCCTATATTTAGTGTGATAATGTTTTAGCATTATGTAAATTTTTATCTAATAATAATTTATTTAACCGCTTACTAAAATATTGTTTTTTATAATTATTTTTTTAAACTTTCCTAGGGTTTATGCGTGGAGGGCGATGGTGCATGGGGGTTACAGGTTTATAGAGAGAGAGAGAGATCAGGGGCTACGTGTTTAGAGAGAGAGAGAGATCGAGGGCTAGGGGATTAGAGAGAGAGACATATTGGGGTTTAGGGTTGAGAGAGAGAGAGAGAGAGAGAAAATAGTGGTTAAGGGCTTACAGAGGAAGAGATAGATATTGGGGGATAATGGGTTAGGGAGAGAGGGGGTTATCTGTTTAGAGCTCGAGAAAGTGAGAGATTGGTGGTTCCATGTCAGGAGAGAGAGAGAATTTTGGAGATAGAGGTTTAAAGAGAGAGAGATTGGTGGTTAGGGGTAGAGAGAGAGAGAGAGGTGGATTGGAATCTAGGGGTTTAGAGGGACATATAAAAAGAGATAGATTAGGTGTTAAAGTTTTAGAGAGAGAGAGAGAGAGATTGGATGTTAGGGGATGAGAGAGAGAGATTAGAGCATATGGGTTTAGAGAGAGATATTGGTGGTAAGGGGTTCAGAGAGAGAGATATATATTGAGGCTCAGGGGTTTAGAGAGAGAGAGAGAGAGAAAGAGAGAGAGAGGATTATGGGTTTAGAGGGAAAGAAATAGATTGGATGTTTGAAAAGAGAGAGAAATTAGGGTTAGGTGTTTATAAAGAGATGGATAAAACTTGGAGGTTAGGACTTTAAAGGGAGAGAGAGAGAGAGATTGGGGGTTAGGGGTTTAGAGGGAGAACTTATTACCCCTATAACCCTTAAAGACTATCAATTTTGAACACTAAAATATATGACCTTTAACCCCATAACCTTAACAACTATTAACTTACAATACTTATAACCATAACCCCTACCAGCTTTAACCCATATACACTCTAACCCTTTGAACCCCTATATATTAACATATACACTGAAATTTATGCATCTATGAAATCTACACTAAAATTTATGCATCCATGAAATCTACACTGAAATCTATGTGTCCATGCATTAACAATTACACTAAAATTTATGCAAGGATAAAACGTTATACACTGAAATCTATGCAAGCATTTACTATATTTTCTTTCAATATAATTATTAAAACATTAAATTTTTTAAAATATTATCATATTATAATATTCCATAAATTTACTATATTTTCAATTAGATTTTAAGAACTTTATTTAAAATATAATTGAAAAACCCTTAAATCCTATTTATTATATTCATTAAAAATAGTTTATAATGATATTAAAATTAAAATTAATTCTTATTTAAAATTTAATTTCAAATTCTTATTAAAATAGTTTAATAAAAAAGTGAATTAAATTATTTAAATTAAGAATTTGAATTAAATAGTTTAAATTAAAAATTTGAATTTAATAGTTTAAATTCTTATTAAAATTTAATTTCAAAAGTAATTTAAAATTCTTATTAAAATAATTTAATTTCAAATTCTTATTTAAAATTTAATTTCAAAATCTTATTAAAATAGTTTATAATGATATTAAAATTAAAATAAATTCTTATTTAAAATTTAATGTTATTTTCCTATATTTAGTGTGATAATGTTTCAACATTATGTAAATTTTTATTTAGTAATAATTTATTTAACCGCTTACTAAAATATTGTTTTTTATAATTCTTTTCTTAAACTTTCCTAGGGTTTATGCGTGGAGGGAGATGGTGCATGGGGGTTACAGGTTTATAGAGAGAGAGATATCAGGGGCTACGTGTTTAGAGAGAGAGAGATCGAGGGCTAGGGGATTAGAGAGAGAGACATATTGGGGTTTAGGGTTGAGAGAGAGAGAGAGAGAGAGAAAATAGTGGTTAGGGGCTTACAGAGGAAGAGATAGATATTGGGGGATAATGGGTTAGGGAGAGAGGGGGTTATCTGTTTAGAGCTTGAGAAAGTGAGAGATTGGTGGTTCCATGTCAGGAGAGAGAGAGAAGTTTGGAGATAGAGGTTTAAAGAGAGATATATTGGTGGTTAGGGGTAGAGAGAGAGAGAGAGGTGGATTGGAATTTAGGGGTTTAGAGGGACATATAAAAAGAGATAGATTAGGTGTTAAAGTTTTAGAGAGAGAGAGAGAGAGATTGGATGTTAGGGGAAGAGAGAGAGAGATTAGAGCATATGGGTTTAGAGAGAGATATTGGTGGTAAGGGGTTCAGAGAGAGAGAGATATATTGAGGCTCAGGGGTTTAGATAGATAGATAGAGAGAGAGAGAGAGAGGATTATGGGTTTAGAGGGAAAGAAATAGATTGGATGTTTGAAAAGAGACAGAAATTAGGGTTAGGTGTTTATAAAGAGATGGATAAAACTTGGAGGTTAGGACTTTAAAGGGAGAGAGAGAGAGAGATTGGGGGTTAGGGGTTTAGAGGGAGAACTTATTACCCCTATAACCCTTAAAGACTATCAATTTTGAACACTAAAATATATGACCTTTAACTCCATAACCTTAACAACTATTAACTTACAATACTTATAACCCTAACCCCTACAAGCTTTAACCCATATACACTCTAACCCTTTGAACCCCTATATATTTCTAACTAATAAGCCCTATAACTCATAACATATTAACATCAGCCAACACAACCCCAAAATGGTAACCTATATAATCCCTAACCCATATACACCATGTAACCCTATCACCCACAAAGCCTTAACTCTAACACAAATAACACCTAACACTAAATTCTTGACAAATAAAACCCTTTCTAACCATATAACTTGTAATCCCTAGCCCCCACGAGCCTTTATGAACCCTACTATCTATCTTGAAATCATTATTATAACCTTTATTTGTATGGACTTTATAAGAATTTAGTAGTATTAACCCCAAACACCTTAACCCTTATATCCTAGTTAACCCAAAACACCTTAACATCCTAACCCACAAGCTCTAAATCCCCAAACCCCTAAACACCTAAGCACTTATGCACTTGGGGATTATGGTTTAGAAGAGGGCCTAAAGGCCTTTATGAGGGAGGGCTCTAGGAATAAATGGGAAAATAGATATTTATTAGGAAATAAATGCATTGAACGTTACCCATCGAACAAAGCAACGTTCTGCAGAGGCGCGCATGCGCACTCTCCTTTCGTGTGCGCACCTTTGTTGAACGTGAAATTTTGCAAATGACCAGTGCCCTTCTCCCACATTTTTTTCCGCTCATATCATAAATTTTCCGCTCTTCTCACACATAGCTCGACAATCACTTGAATTTGGGATTGAATTCACACACATTTTGGATTTTATTTGATAATTTGGATTGAATACACATTAATTGGACTCTATTTGGCTCTTTGGATTGAATACACACTAGTTGGACTCTATTTGGCTCTTTGGATTGAATTCTCATGCTGCTTGGACACACTTTAACTCTTCTTACATATAGTGGATACATCAAAAGACCATTTTACATTTCAAGCAAAGAGAAATCCTTGAGGTATGGTGACAATATTTCATTATGAATTATATTTTAGTCTTCATTCACGTTGTTTGAATTGTATGTATTTTATTTTTTCCTCATGAATTGTATGATAAATGTATTTTAGTCTTCTTAATCTCCAACATAGAAAATAAAAACATCTTACCACAAAAAACTACAACATGCACCAAGCAATGTGTTAGGAACCCGTGTCAACCCTTCTCTTTACTTTGTTAGTATATTGTTGTTGGACGCATATGCTTTGTAAGTCGTCCCGTAATATTATATGTTTCATGGTATTGATCCATAGTTTGTATTATCCCATAGTATTATATGTTCCATGGTATTGATCCATAGTATTGGCGCATAGAATTAGTATATAAGTTTGTGTTGAGGCCAATGAAGGAACCGTGAAGTTATTTTGTATTGAGTTTTCTCAAAGGAGGTTGCCCCCTCAAAGTGGCCCGTGATCAATAAATCTATTCTGAATTTTGTTATTTCTGCCATCTTGTGCATTTTCATTAATTAATTGTTGCGGGTTCCTCACATATGGTATCAAAGCACTTTCTTGGGCTCGTTCGGTGGAGTTTCTTCCAAAAAACATTTCGCATCTATATTCGGATCCGGGAATAATCCCTATCCGGTTAACTATGGTAAGTGATTGAGAATAATCCCTAAAAATCATTGTGAGGAGTACCACAGGAACCCCTAAGTAGCTAACCCATTGAGAGGACCTTCCAGCGAAAAGGGCAATGACCCCTACCTGACTGATTAGTTCCCACCCATGAGGTAAACCAAGAGCTGTCGTTTGTGGCAAAGCGGTTATCAGTTTTACCTAAGTCATGGAGTGAGGGGTACTGCCCCAATACGCAGGCCGTTAGATAGCATTGGTGGCCGAGTGAATCCCTTGAACCTTTGGGAAGTCGCACATACCTGGGGTCCATATCTATTTCCGGCCGATAACTCGTAGAGTACATCTGTCCAGAACTGTTTCCTATCACTTCCGCGTCATTACAGTTCCGCATTGTTGCAGATCCATTCCAAAAAAAAAAATCTATTTTTTTTCCATATCTCCTTTGTTTTAACTCTGTTTCCCTTGAAACTTCACTGACACCTTTGCAATCCCATTTTTCATATTTCATTCCTGAGGACCCTATCCCAAATTCCACTTCCCGAAGCCAAAAAGCTCACATTTTCTATTTTTAGGGTTTTCCATAACTTCTTCGATTTTCACCCAATTGCCTTCAAATTTTGCCACAATGTTCCTTTCCTATTTATGCTTCTTTGTCCCTCTTTGAAAAAATTTCTCATTCTTTCACCTCGCTTTTGAAATTCTCATTTTCTACTTCCCTATCCATCAGAAATTGTCCAAAACCTAGTCAAACACCAATTACCCATCATAATTTTTCACAATTCCAAATTTTTCCTTACTAAAGAAGCTTTTGTTTTTTTTTTCTACCCATTAAAAAAAAAAAAAACTCCTGATTATAGTTGACGCCCGCGCAGGAGCACAAATCATGGATGAAGAACTTGTAGCCCTCAAAACCAAACTCCAAGATCTAGATGAAAAAATTATCAGGCTTCATCTTCAACATTCAGCCATGAACAATCAACGACAACCAAAATCTTCTGCAACCACTGGTTTCTCTTCTTCCAGCAATTTTCATGGGCCGAAGCTTGATTTTCCTCGCTTCAATGGTAATGATCCCACTAGATGGATATACAGGGAAGAATAATATTTCAGTCTACATAATACTTTTGATGTCCACAAAGTTCCACTTGCATCCTTTCATTTGGAACAGGAATCCCTTAAATGGTATCGTTGGTACATTAAAGCTCATGACAAGCCAAACCTGACATATTTTTGCCAACTCCTTTTGCAACGAATTGGTCCTAGTGCTTTTGATGACTTCACAGGAGCACTCATTAAACTTCACCAAATTGGAACTGTGAGAGAGTATCAGACAAAATTTGAGAAACTGGCCAATCACACAGAAGGATTGTCTGATGAATTCTATAGGAGTTGTTTTATCAGTGGTCTCAAGAATGAAATCCGCTCAAAGGTTAAAATGTTATGTCCCAACACAATGATGGAAGTCCTAGGGTTGGCTAAGCTAGTGGAGGACAAGATCACAATCCAACAACGCTTCAAATTCACTTTTATTCCATTCAGAAATATGGTTTCCCAACAACCTCCCATCACGTCAGCTCCTCGACCAACTCCTACCAAGCATTTTTCGAGCACGTAGAGAAAAAAGACTTTGTTATAATTGTGATGAGAAATTCACTTGGGGACATAGATGTGTTGAGAAAAATCTCTATCTCTTGGATGTGGATTTTTTGCCTTCCTCTGAACTTGGTGAAGAAGCTCCAGATACACTAGATGATCAGGTCGACATTCAGCAGCCGCCTGTTGACCCTTCGTCTCAAGATGATCACCCAGAGATATCTCTCCATGCTTTAGCTAGAGTCACCACCCCACAAACAATGCGGGTCAGGGGTTACTTCAAGAAGTTCCCTCTTACAATACTCATTGATTCTAGTAGCACTCATAACTTCATTGACCCTCGGATCGCCAAACATGCTAATTGATTTGTCCATCCGTGCTCCAAATTTGAAGTCATGTTTGCCAATGGGGGCACCTACCTTGCAAGGGGAAGTGTCACAATGCGCGTATCTCTATGGAAGATTATATCCTACGCTCTGACATGTTTTCCTTGGGCTTAGGCGGATGTGATGTGGTTTTGGGCGCTCAATGGTTATGCACACTTGGCCCCATCTTATGGGATTTTGTTGATATTTGAATGTAGTTTTCAGTCAATGGGAAAAAACACACATTGAAGTGATTACAACCAGGGTCTCTTCGCATCATCAGCTCACATCGCCTGGAAAATATCCTTAAGGAGAATTCACATGGCGTCATCACTTAGCTCCATTCCATTTAGATGCACCCATCAACAGTCTCAACTACTCCTTTGGATCTACAACACATTTTGGATAGATATGCCGGTGTCTTTGCTGAACCAGTGGGATTTCCGCCTTCAAGAGACCTTTCCGATAAGAATTTAGCCACCTCTACATTTGACAAGGAAATGATGGCTATTTTGCATGCAGTACAGAAGTGGCGACCATACATATTCGGGAATTATTTATGCATTAAGACTGATCACTAGAGTCTGAAATATTTCCTGGAACAATGGGTATCCTCCCCCGCACAACTGAAATGGGTTAGAAAAATCCTGGGTTATTCCTATGAGTTCACTTAGAAGAAGGGTACGAACAATCTGGTGGCAGGTGATATTTCTTGCACATTTGATGACCAAGTTTCTCTTTCAATTATTTCTATGCATGTTCTGACTTGGTTGAAATCCATTCAACAAGGCTATGTCAATGACTCCTCATTATCTAAACTCATCCAATATTTGGCCCACAACCCATCTACTGTACTGCCTTCCTCTTGGGATGGTACTTCCTTGAGATACATGAGTCATCTTGTGCTTCCCCAGTGCACAGATCTTCAACAGGATGTCTTCTATGAACTCCATGCTTCTCCATCGGTAGGGCACTCTAGGTTCCTCAAAATGTATGAACGGGCACACCGTAACTTCTTTTGGAAGGGACTGAAAAGGACAATTAAATAGATGGTGGCTGAATGTGATACTTTCCAGCTCCTTCCGGGATTGCTCGAACCCTTTCCCATCCCTACATGGATTTCGATAGATATTTCTATGGAATTCATTGAAGGGCTCCCTAAATATGGAGGGAAGACAATGATTTTGGTTGTGGTTGCTCGCCTCTACAAATATAGCCAATTTTGTGCCGTGGACCATCTCTTTTGTCCGCATGAAATCCCTTCTTCCATTGTCTCAGCTCGCGGTGCAACTTTCACCAGTCATTTTTGGACAAAACTATTTCACCACACTGGCACCAAACTGGAGATGAGTTCAAGATCTCACCCACAAACAGATGGTCCGACTGAAATTACCAATACATGTTTGGAAACTTATCTTCACTACTTCACCTCTAAACAACAACCTCAGTTGGTGAAGTGTATCCCTCTCGCTGAATGGTGGTACAATACTCCATCTCAAATGACTCCATATGAAGCAATCTATGGTCAGGCATTGCCATTTATTCTTCCATACACCCTCAACAGTTCACCAGTTTAGGAAATTGACACGGTTCTTCGAAACCACGATCAGATTCTTCGCATTTTGCAAGAAAATCTTCACATGGAAAGAATTCGAATGAAACAACAAGCCGATCAACACCGTTTTGACCGCACTTTTCAAGTAGATGATATGGTTTTTCTTCGTCTACAGCCGTCCAAGGAATCCTCCATGAAACTCAAAATGCGTCAGCTTCTCTCTCGATCTATCACAGAGGTATTAATTCAGTGGCACGGAATGCAACTAGAGGATGCTACATGGGAACCACTCCTTCCGATTCCGCATCAATTTCCACATCTAAAGCTTTGAGGACAAATATTTTTCTAAGGGAGAGGGGATGTTAGGAACCCATGTCAACCCTTCTCTTTACATTGTTAGTATATTGTTGTTGGACGTATATGCTTTGTAAGTTGTCCCATAGTATTATATGTTCCATGGTATTGATCCATAGTTTGTATTAGCCCATAGTATTATATGTTCCATGGTATTGATCCATAGTATTGGACACATAGGCTTTGTAAGTCTTCTCGTAGTATTATATGTTCCACGCTATTGATCCATAGTATTGGTGCATATAATTAGTATATACATTTGTGTTGAGGACAATGAAGGCACCGTGAATTTATTTTGTATTTCTCTTGCTCAAAGGAGGTTTCCCCCTCGAAGTGGCCCGCAATCAATAAATCTATTCTGAGTTTTGTTATTTCTGCTATCTCGTGCATTTTCATTAATTAATTGTTGCAGGTTCCTCACACAATGCTTCCAACCTTTCATAAATATAATTAAGAAAAATTACTTTCATCACCACCAATAACCTTTCATAATCACATAACTCCATCCAATACACAAACATTTGTTAAATTCCTCATGATTTCACTACAACAACTCACACAAAAACCAAAATAATCAAATTCTTAACCTTTAGGGGCAATTTTCCCTCATCCAAAACATGAAAATGAAGTGAGTAGGAGCCTCTCCTTTTATAGGAAATGTGCTCCTATTAACACCCCATACCACCATCCAATACCATATACTAACACAAAATATTGTCAAAAAACCATGTGTCAAGTGTCAAGCTACCAAACTGAGGCTCATTGTACATTGTTTCAAGATGACAAGAAAACATCTCAAATTGAGGTCCTAGAGGTGATGTTGTTGTTATATCTAGGGCATTCTCAATAGCTTTTAATATTATAAGAAAACATTCTCACTAGATGTTGGTGTACATTGTTTCAAGATGATGGCCAATTAAGGACAAATGTGAAATGAGGACCCTACCATGGTATTAGACATAAAAATGAGAAACCACAGCCACACATTTAGATAAAAGTGAGTTGCACTCAAAATGAGGGAATTCACCTCACTACAAGCTTATGTCACGAAGATGGATAGGAGGACCTTGATGCAAACCTAGGTTGGGTTGTGCATTACTAAAACATTATTAAATCCGACATCAATATTTAATTGAATAAGTGTGTGATCAATACCAGTAACACAAGCTCTATGCATGTACACACTAATGGGATGTTGAGAGAAAAAAAAATCTTTGCTGCACCACTTCGATCATTTTTTGTGATAGTTGCAATGGCCTCATGCCACCTTCTTTCTTGCTACCATATTAGTTTTCTCTATATGTCCAATGTCAAGAAAAAAAAACATACTTATGTGACCATAGTTTACATTGTACACTCATGAAGATAACATGCATAGGTTTACAACACCCAATCAATTGCTACACTGAGTTTTAATAGTCTTGCACATTATACAAGTCATAATCGTCGTAAAAGTTTGTTTTCCTCATTTCATAAATGAAAAATAATATCTTATTTGTTATTTTTTTTGCAGGGGTGATATTTTTGTTTTGTTAAAAGACATATTGAAGATGGGAAACAAACGTAATAATAAAAGAAAGTCTAGAAGGAAGGAGTTTCCACCTGAAAAGGCCCATGAGATGAGAGAAAAGGATAGGTTGTAGATGGAAAAACGTAGACATCAAAATTTTAGTTCCTTAGATCCTAGTGCAATGCATGCCATAATGACCTCGGGTTCATCAGGAGAAGTGAAACGGATGCGAGTAATGGATCCCTATCAAAATCCAACGTCAAGCGATCATCTAATGAATAATCCATCAACAAGCAATGATGAAGTGGATGAATTCAATCAAATATTGGTTGATGTTGAGTATGCAGGGATGGATGTTGAACGAGTTGTTAATTGTAAACCTCCCCAAGAAGAGCACACACATGTCGAACACACTCCCTTGCAAGACCAAATTGTGAACGAAGTGTGAAAACAAACTGGTGATGAGACTCGTACTTACTTCTGATAACAACAAATAGTGTAGGGATATGTCTACTCTAGATATGCTATTTTCCTAAGAAGTGGTGAGCTTCTATGTCAGCAAATGAAAATTATTATCACAAGCTATCAATCAAATCTACATTCATTCATCAATTATGATAAGCAAATCTAAGTTCTAATGCCATTTGAAAATCTAAATGACACAAGATAAGCAACATTCAAACATTCAAATGGAACAAACTTGAATAATTTCATATCAAAACAATGAAGAGGTACATACTTACCATGGATCTTGGTGTGAATCCCTCCTCCATTGCCATGATATTTCCTTTCTCCACCCTTGCTTTTGAAGAAATTGAGCTTTTCCTCCTCATTAAGAATCTCTCCAGCATGCCTTTGCTCTTCTTTCCCCCCTTTACAATGCCCAAAATTCCTCTCTTGTATAGCATTGGGAAGTGGGCCTTCAAGCTTTTCCTTTTGATGTGGGATTGCTCTTTTTCATTATTTTAGATCATTTCACTCAAAAACCCACTTTTCCATAGTTTTAGGCTTTTTGGCACAACTAAGCATACTTTAGGCACAATTCATGCTTTTTAATGCATTTCTCTTCACTTTTTTATTGGTGTAGCTTAGTTTTGGACCTTTTGTGAGTGGTTCAATCACTGAACTTGGTCTCTTTGGGTTCTTACTTTCTTCACCTGATCCTTCCATTTATGGGAGAAGTGATTAGATCAGATATGATTTGTCTCTGAATGTAATTGTGTTATGTCTTCATGTTGCAGGCGCATAATAAAAGTGTGCTTCTTCTGTCACATGACTAGGGGTGTTAATTTGATTGTTAACAGATGCCCCCTAATGTGTGAGGTCCAAAGCAGAGCTAAGGGCTGAAATACATTACTGAAATTTATACTTTGTATACTGATACTCTTTATCGTTCAAAGAAAGGATGAGGAAAGGAAAACTCACGTGACCAAGATTGAGGATCACACCTGCATGTCAAACATAGCAATTTCTAAAATATATAATATCTTCCTGAGGCGAGCATACCCATGCTCAGCAGTAAACAAGCATGGCCATGCTCAAAAGTAAATTTTTCAGAAGTATAAACATGCACTTTGATGAGTGCGAGAACAAGGTCTTCGTCGAACTTCTGACATGGCAGTCTAATCTTGCACAGCTCATGCAGTGCATCGATGAGTGATACAACTGCTTTTCCCAAGGTCTTGAATACAAATCGACGATAGTACAAGTTTATATTATGCGAATAAAGGATCTAATGTCGAGCATAATAAAACACCATTTGATTACTGGTCATCGATGTATACTATTAATAGATGTGAAGAGACCCACCGATAATGATGATGGAATCTAGGGTACTGAGTACAAACTAGCAAGTGTGAATAGATGTTCTGAAGTCGAACACTTGTAGAATCAAGCAATCAAGGGTCATTGATGTATACCCACTGTCATTTGCAAGGAAACCTATCACTAATGACTGCAAGATCCAAGTTACTCTTGGTTTTCTAGATCCATGTCCTAGATGATAATGTGATTTCGATAGGAATAGATCCATCGGAAGGAGGGAATTAATGTATCCCACATAAATCGATACGAAACAAAGATGAATAGTCTGATATAATTTGGTAGAATTGCAAAATCCAACACTGTACACTAACACAAGGAAATCCGACATGATTGGTCAGGAATATTTGAGGAATGGCCGACTTGGTTTGAACTTCCCTTGAACACATAACCCGATGCAAAATGGAACGTGGGAACATAGGACTTTGAGTAACTGACCTTAATGAAATCCGTTAATGCCAGATGCATTAACGAAAGCTCCATTGGTGACGGGAAGGATAACCCATCGGTGGAGATCTGTTCAAAATACTGGTACAGTTTCCTAAGGAAAATGAAAATGCTGCACTCACAGAGGATACAACATAATGTGCCGTGTTCAACGGAGACAAGGACTGACTGTTCCTATTTTCTTCAAAGTTTATGATATGAAATGATTCAAATCTCTCCCTTTTTGGATTTTTGTGTTTTTTAATTTTTATGCTTTTTAATTTTTTTTAAAAGAATAAAGAATGTTATGATACACAGGAGGGAATGAGTGTCACATGGGAGTACGCCTATTTTTCAAGGGTATGGTTCAGGCCAAGGCAAAGATCCATATTGCAAACAAGGGCTGAGCTAGTTGTGCACACTCTTATGGCTGTTCCCTCCCAGGGTAGGTTATCTGAAGCAAGATTATGTGTCGACGGACGATGAAGTAATACCATGTGATTGAGGTTATCCAATTTGGTGAAATTCCCAAGTAGGAATGGTTCAATGAGCTTTACTTCAGCCCGAGTCTTGTGAAAAATGCAAAATCATAGATCATCATGAATCATGGTTTGTCTCAACTACCTGAATCAAATAGTTCGAACTGTCAAATTATTCAAGTCCTGAAATCAAAACCATTTCATTACCCAACAGTTTAGTTAGAAACTAGTTCATGTGAAAATCCTCACATCAGATCTAAGAGATGATGTATACCTTACAAGAAAGTAATTGTATAAGCAAGAAAATAGAAGAAGAGTGGTCAATGCAGTATAATGAGCAACAGAATAATAATACAGTAGAACTCAGATAGAAGCAAAAATACTTCACACACACTAATTAATTAATCACAATATGGACAAACAAATAGTACAATGATAGAGAAGATTCGAATGCCTAAGGTGGCAATTCGAATTAGCCTCTCAAAGTGATCATAAGATCAATAGAGTGTCATCGGAGCACAACTAGGTGTCCTCATGATCATCAGTGGAGTCATCAATGCACAAGTAACTGTCAACTGTCAGTCAAACTGAATCTAACTGAGTGTGGTAGGTGTAACTGAATGTAATTGGCACATGGAGACACTAACTGAATGAAGAAGGCTCAGTGGAGGGTGCAGTAGGAGCTTACTGGAGTCAGAATAGGTAGTCTAGTCTCACTGGAGGTCCATCGAAGTGATAAGGTCAGTAAAGAGTTAGTTAATCCTTAAATCAAGGAAGGAACTGAAGATAACTTAATGGTAGGTGAGGAAGGGTTCCTTTCACAAGTGTTTGATCAAAGGAGGGCGCACTAAGCTCTAGGAGGGCTGAAACTGCAAGGAAACAGTTTCCCATGTTTTCGAATTTTTCCAATTTTTTTCATTTTTTTATGAAATATTTTTGGGTGTTATGTGTAAGCAAAAGAAAAAAAGAGAAAAGTATTTACACTATTCTTTTTGGTGTGTGCAAAATTTGCACACTTTTTGGATTATGATGTAAGATAGGTTACTTCGGTTTTACTTATGTCCTTAAATGATGTGTTCAATTAAATTGACCATGAAATAATGCACATGCTTGCTTTTTGGTATGATGTTAATGAATTAGATGCCAATCAAATACATATTTGGCCAAAGAATCAGCCAAACTATTCAAACTTCTAGGAATGTGTATATATTCAATAAACTCGAACTGACGCTCTAAAAGACGTACTCATAGTAACTTTCTAAATAGTGTAGGATGTCGAACCTGATAATGACCATTTAACTGGGATACAACTAATTATGAGTCCAGTTTGATTATTATTCGTCTGATGCCAAGGGTAATAGCCTCGATAAGAAGCTCAATGACTGCGCTATATTCTGCAACATTGTTGGTTGCAGATCCAAGAAAAATACCTCCTGAACTAAGAAATTCGTTATTAGGTGTGAAAACGACCCATGCGTTGGAAGCAATGTTTTGAGAATTACGGCTAGCGACATCCACATATCCCAAATATGTGAAAGATTCTTGTGCCATTTGCCAAAGTGACAATTCCAAGCAAGATAAGTGTGTGCCTGAAATAACTAATGTACAAAAGTTTATACAAAGAATACAACCTAATACAAAAAATGGTATGAGGCATCAGTGCCTATGCGAAGTATTTCTTCAGATAGAGACCATTTCTGATCTCTGACATGGGTTCCCCATCAAAATTGACTAATTTATAAGCTCCCTTTTTAAACACAGTTTTGAGAACAAGTGGGCCAAACCATTTAGCTATAAATTTCCCTTCTCCTATTTTATCTTGGTCTTGGTCAAAAACTAAAACTAGATCGCCTTCAGAAAAGACTTGGGGATGGGTAGACTTGTCATATTGTATTTTAACCCTCTTCTTCTATGCTTCTACATTTAGAGAGGATTCCCGTCTAGTTTCATCAAGAGAATGGAGATGGAGAAGCCTTTCCTCTTCTACAGAAGTGTTAGGTAGTAGTTCGACTGCTATTTTTAATGATGGGATTTCACATTCAATCGACAACACGGCTTCCTCTCCATAAACCAATTGGAAGGGAGTGAATCAGGTTGTGGTTTTAGCGGTCGTTCAGTAATCCCAAAGAGCAGTAAACAACATCAAGTGCCAGTTATTCTTGTTTTTATTAATCGTCCTCTGTAACATAGTTTTCAAAACCTTGTTGATGGATTCGACTTGTCCGTTAGCTTAAGGGTAATATGGTGAGGAAAAGTCCTGCCGCAATCCTAACCATTCTGTAAGTTCATCCATACAGGAATTCCTAAAATGACTTTTGTTGTCAGTAGTGATCTCTTTGGGTACACCAAACCTTGCTATCACATGATTAAATAGAAAATATGTTGCAGTTTTACCCATGCAATTGAATCTAGGCATTGCCTCATCCCACTTGGTGAAGTAGTCCACCGCTACGATGATGTAGTGGTGGCCATCGGTTGAAGGTGGGTTGACCTTCATAAAATCAATGGCCCATTCCGAAAATGGACCCATGGTTACTACAGGGTGTAAAGGAGCAGGGTGTGCGCGCATTTTCCTTGTGTAAATTTGGCAAAGGTGGCACTTTTTGACAGTATTCATGCAATCTTTTAAAATTGTAGGCCAAAAGTATCCTGCACGCAAGATTTTATGGGTAGTTGCCAAGCTAGAAAGATGACCACCACATGCCCCAGCATGGCAATCATTCAACACTTGTTCAGCTTCCTAGTGTACTAAACAATGTCTTAGTATCATGTCTATTCCTCAACGGTACAAAGTATCCCTGATGATGAGGTATCTTTGAGCTCGGTGTCGAATGTGACGACGTTCAATGCTAGAAAACTGAGGGTCGATCCTTTGGGTTTGGAGATATATGATGAATGTTCCATACCAAGGATCATAAGTTGAAATGAGGAATACACGTTCATCTGCCCAAGATTCAACAGATACAATACCCTCCTTTCCAATGGTTAACTCAGACATTAACTCAGCAAATGCCAACAATTTCTTGGCTTTAGCATTTTTGAATTCAAGGTTGAATTCTTGCAAAATTACTATCCATTTTGAGTATTTGCCTCCAATGATATGGTAAGACAAAATGTGTCTCATGGGGTTCATTTCAGCCACTATGGTTGTTTTCCTTGGAAGTATGTAATGTCTAAGTCATTGGAAAACATGGACTGCTGTCAAGGCCAAAGGAGCTAGCAAAAATCCGTCCATTTTGGCACTTCATGTGCCTTGATGTACCAATGGTACCATTGAATATCTTCTTGTTCCAAATGAAAGGATGCAAGTGGAACTTTGTTGACGTCAAAAGTATTATGCAGAGTGAAATACTGTTCTACACGATAGATCCATCCAGTCGGATCAGTACCATTGAAGCGAGGAAAATCAAGCTTTGGACCACGGAAATTGCTGGCAGAAGAGAACCCATTGTCTGATAAAGACTTAGACTGTCATTTGTTGTTCATGGCTGAATTCTCAAGATGGAGGTTGAGAAATATTTCGTCTAGATCCTAGAGTTTGGCTTGGATGGCTGCAAGTGCTTCTTCCATGGTTTTTTCTCCTGCACGGGTGACAACCATAACCAAGAGTTTTTTTTTTGTTTTTTTTGTTGAGTGGGTAGAGAGACAAAAAAAAAAACTGTTTCAGTAAAGGAAAATCTGGATTTGGGAAAAAATCTGAAGGGTAATTTGGGTTTGACTAGGTTTTGGGCTCTGTCAAATGGACAGGGAAGCAAAAAATGAGGATTTCAGAAGAGAGGTGAAAGAATGAGAAAATTTGCCAGAGAGGAACAAAGAAGTAGAATTAGGAAAGGAACTTTGTGGTAAAATTTAAAGGTGATTGGGTGAAATCCGAAGAAGTTATGGAAAACCCTAAAAATAGACAAATGTGGGATTTTGGGCTTTGGGAAGTGGAATTTGGGATAGGGTCCTCAGGAATGAAATGGGAAGAATGTGATGACAGGGGTTCCAGAGAAGTTTCAAGGTAAATGGAGTGAAAACAAGGACGATATGGCGATTTTTTATTTTTATTTTTTATTTATTTATTTATTTTTTTCAGAATGGATCTGCTACTGTGCAGAAGGGATCAAAAACAGATGGATCTGCAATGACGTGGAAGGGATTGGCAACGGATGGATCTGAAACGGTACTGAAGGGATCGACAACAGATGGATCTAAAACGGTGCTGAAGGGATCGGCAATAGATAGATCTAAAATGGCACGAAAGTGATCGACAATAGTTCTGGACAGAGTAAATCTGCGATTTATCAGCTAGAAATAGATATGGACCCCGTATGCTCGACTTCCTAATGGTTCAGGGGATTCACTCGACCACCAATGTTATCTAATGGCTTGTGTATTGGGGAAGTACCCCTCACTCCACGACTCATGTTAAACTGATAAACACTTTTCCACAAACGACAGCTCTTGGTTTACCTCATGGGTGGAAACTAGTCAATCAGGTAGGGGTCATTGCTCTTTTTGCTGGCAGGTCCTCTCAATGGGATAGCTACTTCGAGGTTCCTGTGGTACTCCTCACAATGAGCTTTAGGGTTTATGCCCAAGTACTTCCCACAGTTAAGCGGATAGGGATTATTGCTAGATTCGAACCTGCAATAGATGCAGAAAACAAATTTGGCAGAAATTTCACCCAACGAGCCCAAGAAAGTGCTCTAATACTAGATGAATGGGACCTGCAACAAATAATTGATAAAATGCACAATATATGAGATCACAGAATATTTTTATTGATCGCAGGCCACTTCGAGGGGGAAACCTCCATTGAGCAATCTCAATACAAATAACTTCACAGTGCCTTCATAGGCCTCAACACACCCTTATATATTAAGTCTAGGCACCAATACTATGGGTCAAAACCATGGGCCAATACAAACTATGGATCAACAATACTGTGGGTGACTTACAAAGCATATGCACCAAACAACAATAACACAAACTATGGATCAACAAATACTACGGGACGACTTACAAAGCATATGCGTCCAACAACAATATACTAACAAAGTAAAGACATGGGTTCCTAACATCCCCTCCCCCTTAGAAAAAGCTTTGTCCTCAAAGCTTTAGATGTGGAAATTGTTGTTGAATCTGAAGGAGTGGTTCCCATGTAGCATCCTATGGTTGCATGTCATGCCACTGAATTAAGACCTCTGTGATAGTGCGAGAGCGAAGTTGACGAGTGTGCTTATTGAGGATGACCTCTGGATCCAAAAGGATGGATCCTTCATTATCCAGTTCGGGTAAAATAGTTTGTCCTCTGATGTTGGTGCCAAGAACTTTCTTCAGACAAGAGACATGAAATACTAGATGAATGCGGGAAGAAGAAGGAAGTTCCAATTTATAAGCAATGGACCCAATCTTCTGAACAATCCGATATGGCCTATAGAATTTTGGAGCAAGATTATGACGCCCTTTGAGTTTCAGGGAGTATTTATTGTACGGTTGGAGACGAAGAAAAACCATATCACCTGCTTGAAAAGTGCGCTCAGAATGGTGCTGATCAACTTGCTACTTCATGCGATTTCTTGCCATGTGAAGATTGTCCCGCAAAATGTAAAGAATTTGATCGCAATTGCGAAGGACTATGTCAACTGCCTAAACTGGTGGGGGTGTATCGAATAAGAACTAGCGGTTCCTAACCATAGACTGCTTCATATGGGATCATTTTAGAGGCAGTGTGGTAAGAGGTGTTGTACCACCATTCAGCGAGAGGGAGCCACTTTTCCCACTGATGTTGTTGTTCAGAGGTGAAGCAACGAAGATAAGTTTCCAAGCATTTATTGATAATTTCAGTCTGACCATATTTTTGTAGGTGATACCCTAAACTCATCTTCAATTTGGTGCCAGTGTGATGAAATAGTTCTGTCCAAAAATGACTAGTGAAAGTTGCATCATGATCTGAGACAATGGAAGAAGGGATGCCATGAAGACGAAAGATCTGGTCTAGGAAAATTTGAGCGACTGAGGAGGCTGTATAGGGATGGATGAGAGCACAAAAATTACTATATTTGGAGAGGCGATCAGCCACAAACAAAATCACTGTCTTCCCTCCAAACTTAGGGAGCTCTTTAATGAAATCCATAGAAATATCTGTCCAATTCCATGTAGGTATGAGAAAGGGTTCGAACAATCCCGGAAGGAGTGTCGTTTCACCCTTATTGCGCTGGCAGGTATCACATTCAGCCACCATCTATTGAATTGTCCTTTTCATGCCCTGCCAAAAGAACTTATATCGTGCCCGCTCATACATTTTGAGGAACCCAAAGTGCCTTGCCGATGGAGAAGCATGGAGTTCATAGAAGATAGCCTGTTGAATATATGTGCTCTGGGGAAGCACCAGACGACCCTTGTATCTCAGGTAAGCACCATCCCAAGAGTAATGTGATATAGCAGAAGGGTTGTTGGTCAAGTGTTGGATGATTTGAGATAATGAAGAGTCATTGACATAGCCCTGGTGAACAGATTGCAACCAATTTCGAGCAGGCATAGAAATAGATGAAAGATAACCTTGGTCATCAAATGTGCGAGAAAGAGCATCTGCCACAATATTGGCCTTACTCTTCTTGTAAGTGATCTCATAGTCATAACCTAGGAGTTTTCTAACCCATTTCTATTGTGCTACGGAGGATACACGTTGTTCCAGGAAATATTTCAGGCTCTGGTGATCAGTCTTTATGCAGAAATGATTCCCTAATAGGTATGGGCACCACTTATGTACTGCATGCATAATAGCCATTATTTACTTCTCATATGTAGAGGAAGCTAAATTCTTACCTCAAAGGGCTTTGTTGGTGAATGCAATGGGGTGTTCATCTTGAAGGAGAACAGCACCAAGTCCATTGCCGTAAGCATCACTCTCAATAGTGAAGGGCTTGGAAAAATCAGGCATAGCTAGAACATGTGTAGTACACATAGCTTGTTTTTTTTTTTCAAATGCACACTCAGTAGCAGGTGTCCATGTAAAAGCATCCTTTTTCAATAGAGCAGTTAATGGAGCTGCAATCTTCCCATAATCCTTGACAAACTTGCGGTAGTATCCAGTCAACCCCAAAAAACCACGAAGGCTCTTGAGTGTCTGAGGAGGTGTCCAATTGCTCATGGTATTGATTTGTGCAGGATCCACGTGAATCCCTTCTGCTAAGATAATGTGCCCAAGATACTCTACTTCCTTCTGTCCAAAAACACATTTAGACTATTTGGCGTGGAGATGATGGTCAGAGAAAAGTTTCATTACAAGATCCAGATGTTGGAGATGTTCAGCCCAGGTTTTACTATAGATGAGGATATCATCAAAGAATACCGGAATGAATTTCCGCAAGTAGCGCGGGAATATTTTATTCATAAAGGACTGGAATGTGGAAGGAGCATTAGTGATGCCAAAGGGCATGACCAAAAACTCATAGTGGCCATCATGTCTACAGAAAGCTATTTTAGGGATATCATCCTCATGAACCCAAATTTGATGATACCCAGAACGAAGATCCAACTTGGAGAAAAATTGAGCACCATGAAGCTCATCAAGAAGCTCATCAACAATAGGAATTGGAAACTTATCCTTTATAGTGAGGTGATTAAGTGCTCAGAAGTCAATGTAAAGGCGCCATGACCCATCTTTTTTGTGGACAAGAAGAACTGGTGAAGAAAAGGAACTAGTGCTTGGGTGAATAATACCTTGCTTCAGTAAGTCCCGAACGAACATTTAAATCTCTATTTTTTGGTGAAATGGGTAGCGATAGGGCCTGATGTTGGGAGGAACACTTCCGGGAAGGAGATGAATACGATGGTCCTCTGGCCTTGAGGGTGGAAATCCCACTAGTTCAGGAAAGACACTTGTATATCAATCCAAAATATGTTGTAGATCCAAAGGAGTAGTGGAGACTACTGATGGTTGCATCTGGATGGAATGGATTTGAATGATGACACCATGTGAATTCTTCTTAAGGAGTTTTTCCATGCGATGTGAACAGATGATGCTGAGAGACCCTGGTTGTAATCCTGTCAATGTGTGTTTTTGTCCATTGGGGGAAAGCTACATCTAAAGTTTAGCAAAATCCCATAAGATGATCCCCAGTAGTGTTGAATGATCCCCTTCCACATCATTAAAATATGGCTTCGAATGCACCTGCTACTGGTTATGGGACCCATGATACTTCATCGTCCACTTCTCAAACTGGTGGCTTTGGATGCGTGAACATGGTTAAAACGGAGGTTAGTGTTGCTACTCGTCAACGTGATTATGACGCACCACAGCCTAATATGGGGAATGAGCCCCCCCCTCATCTTGAAAACTCTTTTCATATCGAGAATCCCACTACTATGCCGTAGATACCAAAAGGTGTTCTCAAGCGATCTACGCATAATCCCAATGCTCGAGCCACCCATAACTACTCCATTGTAGAATATTTGGGTCAAACTCCGTGTGCTATGTCGGCTCTTGAGGTCTTACAGGCATGCCCTTCACAACGGCATGCCCTTTTATCTTCTTTAGGAGTTCAGGATGGGGGAATCCCGAACATTATCAAGTTTGACACTACTGATATCCAACCTCGCTTACTTTACCATGTGGATTTTCAGATCCATGTGGAATGTCTGCAGAATTTCATCAAAAGAACGGTGGTTGACGAAGGTGCTTCTACGTCAGTAATGCCTTTATCTTGTTCGAAAGCTCTTGGATCTCCTCCCTTGTCCAAGTCTATGACCATGTTTACTGCATTAGACGGTCGGTCTTTTAAGCTGCATGGTATCCTTCCTTCCCTTGTCGTCTGCTTGGGTTGGAAGCCTGTTCCTATTGAAGTCGAGGTGGTTGATGCGCCCATCGACTACAACCTTTTACTGGGTAGGAATTGGATTTATGCTATGAGAGTGATCGTGTCTTCTGTTTTCAGAATTATTTGCTTTCCACATGAAGACAAGATTGTGACGATCGACCAGTTAGATTTCGTGAGTCCATATTCCATAGCATCCACAGGACCTGTTGTTCTCCAAGTCAACGATTCTCAATAGGTAACTGGGAATATGGATGTCGGATTGCATCCTTCACTGTTGGGATCCTTTGATTTCCCTGAAACCATTGCTTTTATTGGAACCATTTCCGATATTGCGCCTCCTCCATTGAATAATGTACCATTACGGACTTCGAATTTTGATGATCCTTGGACCTTACCGTCCATGAGTTCCACGTCTGGAGACATTGCGCATGTTGGGATGTCCATGCCACCATCTGCTTCTGAGCATGCATATCATCATATTCAACAAGCCACGGTGGATCTGGATCTCTCTTCTTCATAGACAGAGGAGGAAGATCCTATTATGCTGTCGGAATGGGCAGCTGTCTCATCTTGCTCACATGATTTTCTTGATGGGGTTTTGCCTTTGGATGAATCCATCATCGAGGCCATGTGTGGTACTGAGCAACCTTGGGAAGATTTGCATCATCGCTTTGGTTTTATTCCCAACTTCGATTTCTTTGAGCAGGAAGAGTTTAGGATGACTCTTGCCGAGAAGTTTGGTCACCTTGTGGCTCGTTGGGGTACACATGGGATTTATGCAGAGGGGAATATGGCTAATATTTCCCCTACTATGGCGATCAACATTTCTTGAATCCCCAAAAAAATTGAAAACATTCACATTGGTGATGGTTGCTCTCCTGAAGAAGTTCGTATCTACACCGAGATATTTAAGGAACTCCGAGAAGCTTTCGCCTGGTCATATGAGGAGATGCCAGGAATAGACCCCAACATTGTTGAACACGATATTAGAACGTATCCAAATGCTAAACCGGTTCGACAACGTATTCATGCTATGAACCCTAGGAAGGCTACCACGATCAAGGCAGAGGTGGAGAAACTGCTTAAGGTCGGTTTCATCTACCCAGTTCCCCTTACTGAATGGGTGTCAAATCCCGTTCCTATGGATAAGAAGTAGGGAACTATCCGTGTATGCACTAATTTTCGAGACTTGAACCATGCATGTCTGAAAGACAACTTGCCCACTCCATTCATTGATCATATCTTGGATGCTTGTGCGGGAAGCGAAATTTTTTCGTTTATGGACGGATTTTCGAGATATAACCAGATTCAAATCAAACTCGAGGACCAACACAAGACTACTTTCATTTGTCCTTGGGGTACATTTGCATACCAGAAAATTCCCTTCGGCCTTAAATCCATCGGAGCTACATTTCAGTGTGTGATGACCTATGCCTTTCATGACCTTAAATGTATAATGGAGGTTTTCTTGGATGATCTTGCTGGCCATTCTCGCAAAAGAGTGGACCACCCCAAACACCTCCGTTTGATTCTCGAATGATGTATACACTACAAGATTTGATTGAATCCTAATAAATGCATCTTTACGGTGAGGACAAGTCGCCTTCTAGGTTTTATAGTTTCGAAAGAGGGTATTAGAGTCGATCCTCTTAAAGTTGAGGCAATACTTCAGTTACCTCCTCCACGCAATTTGTTTCAAATTCAGATCCTCCAAGGGAGATCCACTTTTCTATGCCGCTTTGTAGTGAATTACGCTAATCTTACCAAAGGTTTCGCACGCTTGTTGAAGAAAGACACACCATTTGTCTGGGATTAGTGAGCCCAGTAGTATTTCGATGCTCTTAAGAAAGCTTTGGTATCGGCCCCTGTGCTTCGTCCACCCGATATCACATGAGATTTTATACTTTATGTGGCCACGTATCAAGAGAAGATTGGCATGGTCTTAGTCCAGGCAGATGATGTGCTCATGGAGCATGTGATCTATTATCTTAGTCAAAATTTAGTAGACGCTGAGCTAAAATACACTCATGTGGAGAAGTTTGCACTTGCGACTGTTCATGCAGTCCAATGGTTGCGACACTATATCATGCTTAGAAAAACCACGGTCATAGTGTTAAATTTCGAGCATTAATTCACAATACTCTTGGATCGTTATTGAGAGAATAACATATACAGTATATCAATGCATAACAATCACAATAAGCATGACAAGCATCACAAGAATCAAAAGCATGAGAGACAAGAGACACAGAGTTTCCGTGGGGAATACCCTAAGGTGAAAAACCCCACAACTTCCTCAGAGATAGAGAGAGCAATGGCTCAACCAAAGTACAACCAAAATACACTTGAGATAGTCTCCTAGAGTAGATGATCCTCCTCCTCACTAGTGCACCACTTTTTGAGTGAGAGAAGTGTGTCTTTCTGAATGAATCCAAATAGAGATCTCCCAATCTCTATTTATACTTAACCTATTTTCCCAATTACACTATGGGGCCGACTTGTCTATCTAGATACATCCACAATATAATATATATTTCAGGGTCGACCCCACACATGGTGGTCTAATAACCCATCGGCAAGTACACACACTTGCGACACTTGTCAATCCACATGACGACACTTCCTTATAGAGGAATAATACATCTCTAATAAGGGTACAATAAATATATATGAAATACATTCCGAAGTTACATATACATCAACACTCCCTCTTAACTAGGAAGGTATTTCTCGACACAGATCTGCTAGACAAGTCTTATTCTTGGGATCATCGTCATCGATGCATCATCATCATCATCATCACTACTGCTGCTATCTCAACCAATCTCTGACTCTACTCGTCATAGGAATTTCTACAGAGCCAGTCCTTTTTCATACTGGATGTAGGCTCACCACCTGCAGGTCTTCGTCATCACTGGCCATACTGTGGAAATCTCAGGACTTATGACGTGCGTCACAAAACCTTAAAAGAGTCTCTTGACTAGAAAGAACCCTAAAGAGCATCTGAGGTCTTTTTCATCCTCTCCAGATCTCTAGGACTTATTACACATGACCCCACCACAAAAACTCGAAAGAGAATCCCAGGACTTATTACGAGCACAGGGTTCAACCTATCGGATCTCCCAGGGCACAAATTACATGTGGTCACCACAAAACCTCGAAAGAGCATCCCAAGACTGATTACGAGCACAAGGCTCAACCTATCGGATCTCCCAGGGCACAAATTACATGTGGTCATGGCAAAACCTCGAAAGAGAATCCCAGGACTGATTACGAGCACACGGCTCAACCTATCGGATCTCCCAGGGCACAAATTACATGCCATAGGACAAAACCTCAAAAGAGCATCTGCCAGATATCTCAGGGCACAAATTACATGCCATAGGAAAAACCTCGAAAGACTATCTGCAGATCTCCCAGGGCACAAATTATATGTCCTCCCAAGCAAAACCTCGAAAGAGCATTTGCCAGATATCCCAGGGTACAAATTACATGCCATAGGCAAAACCTTGAAAGACTATCTGCAAATATCCCAGGGTACAAATTACATGCTTATCTGCACAACCTGTTCCACGGCCACAAAGTATCAACCTGATACTCACCATACATAATCCTAATGTACACATGATCATCCTGATCATCATCACTGCAACATCCTGCTGCATGTCATCTGGAGAAACATCCTGAAGCTCGTCATCCATGATCATCCTAATCACACAATGCATCTACCTGATAAATATCATCATAGATGATCCACCTGATACAAATATAAATACATGATACATATCAACATACATGATCTACCTGATCATACAATGTATCCACCTGATACATATACAGATACATGGTCCAAGCATCCAACATGATGCATATACAAAATACATACACATGATCCAACCGATCATATCCAGCATGCAACATGATGCATACATACATATAAATGATCCAACTGATCATATCCAACATCCAACATGATGCGTACATACATATACATGATCCAACTGATCATATCCAGCATCCAACCTGATGCGTACATACATATACATATAAATGATCCAACTGATCATACAAAGCAGAAACCAGAACATCATCCTGATGCTCATCATCCAGTACTTACATCCATACCCATGTGAAGGATCCTCCTTCCAACATGCTTGGAATGGCTTTAGCAAATGTGTCCATCACTTCTTCCTCGAAGTGTCATCAATTTGAAGAACACCAAGCCTCTCCCTGAAGTACTTGAACTTCACCGTGGCTAGTGGCTTCGTCAGCACATCTGCAATCTGCTCGTCCGTCGTAACGTATAGGAGCTTCACAGCTCCTCTCTGCACCATATCCCTAATATAGTGATATTTGATCTCTATGTGTTTCGACCTTTCATGAACCACTGGGTTCTCGGACAGCTTCACACAACTTTCGTTATGACAAAAGATACCAGTAGCATCCAACGGGAGATCAAATAACTCAGACAGTAGCTTTCGTAGCCATACTGCCTCACAACTAGCTGAATAGGATGCAACATACTCTATCTCAGCTGTACTCAGTGCTACGCAGGATTGCTTCTTGCTAAGCCAAGAGATCACACCTGATCCCATACTAAAGCAGCACCCAGATGTGCTCTTCCTATCTGCAGCACTGCCAACCCAATCTGAATCAACATAATCCTGCAGGTTAAACTTTTGATTCGCTTCATACTTGAGCCCATAATCCACTGTACCATTCAGGTACCTCAGAACATACTTTACAACAACCAGGTGAACACTCCTCGGATCTGTCAGGAACTGACTCAATGTGTTCATAGCAAAGCAAATATTTGGTCTCATGTTCGTCAGGTACATCCAGGACCCAATCATCTAACGATACATAGAGACATCAACCAGCTCAGATGAAGCATCACATAGAAGCTTCATATTCTATGCCATAGGTTTGGCCATGGCCTTGCAATCCATCATCCCGAATCTCTTCAGGATATCTACTGTGTACTTCCCTTGACCAAGGAAGATACCACCTGCACTCCGCCACACCTTCATACCTAGGAAATAATGCATCATTCACAAATCTTTCATATTGAACTCGGCAGCAAGCTTCCTTTTAGTATCTGCAATCAATTTGTTATCTCCTGTTACAAATAAGTCATCCACATACAGGAGTAGAATCACAGGATTCCCTTCCTCAACCTTGTAGTAAAGGTTGGAATCCACTTTACTCTTGGTAAAGCCCAAACTAGATAGGAAACTGTCCATCCTACCATACCAAGTTTTGGGAGCTTGCTTCAAGCCATACAAGGATTTCTTCAATCTGCACACATATGACTCCCTGTCATGTATTTCAAAACCGAGTGGCTGCTCCACATATACTTCCTCTTCAACTACACCATTCAAGAAAGCAGTCTTGACATCCATCTGGTGTATTTTCCATTTCATTGTTGCAGCTAGGTCAAGTACTGTTCTGATGGAAGTATACCTAGCTACAGGTGCAAAATTTTCTTCATAATCTTTTCCCTCTTTCTAAGAGAAGCCACGAGCTACGAATCTTGTTTTTTATTTTTCTACGCTTCCATCTGCAACATGCTTGATTTTGTAGATCCATTTGAAAGTCACAACAGACTTCTCTTTAGGTCTTGGGACAACATCCCAAACATCATTATTCATTGTTGATTGGTATTCCTCGACCATGGCATCCTTCCATTCTTTGTTTTCCGCTGCTTCTTCATAACTGGAAGGTTCTTTGTTCATAATGTCACAGAGTAAAGCAACATAGCTGGTATGTGATCTGGTTCTCTTCTTTGCTCTGTGTTCTTCTTATGGAATGCCAAATCTTTCTGCATCTTGAATGAGCTCTCTAGCCCATGCAAGTTTCCTCTTGTGAGATTTATCCTCATGGGGTGGATCTACAGGGTCTTGCGAATCTTCAAACTCATGAACAACTTCTGGAATTGCTTTAGTCATGGTAGTGTCTTGAAATCTAGTGTCCTTAGGTTCTTCATAAACTTTGATAGGTGCCTTCCTTGATTTGATGAATGCTGAGTTTTCATCAAATGTTACATCCCTACTGACATCAATCTTCTTGAAACCTAGAAAGTATATTATGTAAGCCTTCGAGCTTTCATTATAACCCACAAAGATACCCTTCTTTCCTGAAGGATCTAGTTTAGTCATCTTTTCCTTTGGGACATGAGTGTATACTGGACAACCAAATATTCTGAGATGGCTGACTTCAGGTTTCTTACCATAAAAGACCTCTTCTGGTGTCTTGTGATGATGTATATGTAACTTTGGAATGTATTTCATATATGTATGTTGTATGTACTCCTATAGAGATGGTATTATTCCTCTATATGGAAGTGTCATAATTTATATTGTAAATGTCGTAACTTATACTTGATGGGTTATTAGACCACCTTGTTGGGGTCGGCCCTGTATAAGTCATGTGGGTTAAAGGGTTATTAAACCACCCTATTGGGGGTTGGCCATGTGGGTCGAAGGGTTATTAGACCACCCTATTGGGGGTCGGCCCAGTCAACATTATGTTATGTGGTTAAGTTCGAGCCTACATCATTTATGTAAATGGCAAGTCAAGTCAAATATAAATAGAGTGCGGGAGACACTCTATTTTATCACTTTCACTTCTCACTCATGCACTCAAGGAGGAGTGGCGCACTTATGGAGGAGGAGGATCTGCTGCTAGGATATGTCTATCTCTTATGTTTGGGTTGTATCATTGCTCTCTCTATCTCTGAGGAAGTTGTGGGGTTTTTCACCTTAGGGTTTTTTCCCACGGAAACTTTGTGTCTCTTGTCTCTTATGATTTTGATTCTTGTAATACTTGTCATATTGTGATTGTCATGTATTGATATACTGTATATGTTATTCTCTCAGAAAAGATCCTAGAGTATTGTGAATTAATGCTCAAAATTTAACATGGTATCAGAGCTAACCTGAGAATAAGACATTTTGCAGTGACGAAAACTTGAGTTTCTTGTTTATTGGGTTTCTCTCCACAGATTTTTGAAAATCAATATAGTAGATTGACTCTACTCATCAAGGCGCATCTATTTGTCCAATCAGAATTCAATTTCGAGCATTTTCAGATTTGGCCCTAAAACTTAGGGTTTCCACAAAAATAGGAATTTCTGGAATCTGAAGACACAGCTGGAAGCTCCTTGCAAAAATCAAAGTTTAGAGCTTAGGATCGAGATTTTTGGCTGGGTAGATCTCCGGGAAACTCAAACCCTAATTCAGGGCTCTCTTTAGCGAACCCGGGAGGACAAAAGATCAAATCTGAAGGGTAAAACTTTGCTGATTTCAAATTCTGAATGCAGTAGGATGATCAACTCATCAAGGCGCATCTTGCTATCCTTTCAGAAATTTGAAATTCACATTTTGAATTTTTAGGGTTTTTTCTGACAAACCCTAATTCGGGACCAGATCCAGTTTTCAACATTTCAAGTGGTAAGATCTAAATCTTTTCTATTTCCATTTGAAGTACTCTTTAAGATGTCTCACCACACCAAGCTTGAAGGAGATGATAACTTTCGAGCTTGGAAGTATAGGATTGGGTTAATCCTGGAAGAGAATGAGTTGGACTCATATGTGAAAGAAGACATCCCTATCCCAGAGGATGAAGAGGCCAAGGTATTGCATAAGAAGAACTTGGTCAAGGAAAAGAGAATCATTGCTGATTCTATCAAAGACCATCTCATACCCCATGTGTCTTCTCTTCAGACACCCAAGGAGATGTTTGAATCCTTGACCAAGCTATTTGAAGGAAAGAACATAAATCAGAAGATGACCCCGCAGAACCAATTGAAAGGAGTAAAGTTTCAGAATGGAGAAACCATTCAATCTTATTTTTCAAGGGTCTCCCAGATCAAGGAACAACTAGAAACAATGGATGAAATGGTGGAGAATGTTGAAGTGGTGATGACCACTCTAAATGGCCTACCCAGGTCATGGGATTCCTTTATTCAAGGAATTTGTGCAAGGAAGAAGTTGATCTCCTTCAACAAATTGCAGGAAGAATGCTCTCAAGAAGAAGCTAGACTTATAGCTCGTGAGGAAAAGATGGGAGGTGAAGATCAAGCTCTTGCAGCTCACACCAAAAGAAGCAAGCCCAAGAAGGAGCACTCTTGCCATAGGAGATCCTATCAAAATAATAAGAAGGATCTAAGATGATTCACATGCAATGAGAAGGGTCACTTTGCTTCATATTGTCCCAAGAACAAAAGGGATAATAGCAACAACTCCAACAAGAAGAAGAAGGGTAGCGAAAGAAAGTTTCATGCTCATGCTTCCGAGGATGATAGACCTCCAAAGAAGAAGGCTAGGGCAGAAAGTGATGATAGTGATGTTGACTCATCAAGTGAAGAAGAGTATGTTCTAATCTCTGCTCTCACGGGCACTATCTCCCATTGTTGTAATGATTGGTTGATTGACAGTGGGGCTTCCAAACACATGACTGGGTTTAAGGAATCTTTTGTGAATCTATCTGAACATTAATCACTCCATAAGGTGAAACTTGGATATGATTATCAATACCCAATCAAAGGAAGTGGTGAAGCCTCCTACAACCTAGATTCGGGAAAATCTTTGAAGATGAAAGAAGTCCTTTATGTACCTGGGCTCAAGAAGAACTTACTCTCCATCTCTGCTTTGGATGCAAAAGGTATGAGGGTTGCATTTGTGGATGGCCAAGTCCTAATGTGGCCAAAAGGAAAGAATATAGATGATGCAGTAGTGATTGGAGAGCAAGAGGGAGGTTTGTATAAATTGAAGGGACAACCTGAACATGCCATGGTACATGAATCCATGGAGCCAAGTGAACTTTGGCATAGAAGACTTGCTCATATGCACTATAGAGCACTTCCAATTGCAAGCAAGGTTGTAAAGGGTCTTCCTGAAATCAAGACCAAACATGAAGGTGTTTGCAAAGGATGTGCAAAAGTTAAGAACATTAAGAAGGCTTTCCCAAGTAGTGAAAGCAAGGCAAAAGACATCCTGGAAATCATCCACTCAGATGTATGTGGTCCTATGTCATCCAGTTCTCTTAGCGGGTATGTTTACTATGTCATTTATTGATGAATTCTCCAGGAAGACTTGGGTATACTTCTTGAAGAACAAAGATGAGGTGTTTGATAAGTTCAAGGAATTCAAAACCTTGATGGAGAATCAAACTGACAAGAAGATCAAAACATTCAGATCCGACAATGGTGGAGAATTCACCTCAGGTGACTTCAAGAAGCTTTGCAGTGATTCAGGGATTAAGAGGGAGTTGACTGCTCCTTATAATCCTCAACAGAATGGAGTTGCAGCAAGGAAGAACAGAACTATCATGGAAGCAACAAGGGCAATGCTACATGACCAGGATCTACCTATGCATCTATGGGTAGAAGCAGCTAGAACAGCTGTATATGTGCATAACAAAACACCCCACAAGATATTGGACAACAAGACACCAGAAGAGGTCTTTTCTAGTAAGAAACCTAAAGTCAGCCATCTCAGAATATTTGGTTGTCTAGTATACACTCATGTCCCAAAGGAAAAGAGGACTAAACTAGATCCTTAAGGAAAGAAGGGTGTGTTTGTGGGTTACAGTGAAAGATCGAAGGTCTACAGAATATACTTTCCAGGGTTCGAGAAGATTGATGTCAGCAGGGATGTAACATTTGATGAAAACTCAGCATTCATCAAATCAAGGAAGGCACCTATCGAAGTTTATGAAGAACCTAAGGAAACTAGATTTCAAGACACTACCATGACTAAAGCAGTTCCAGAAGTTGTTCGTGAGTCTGAAGATCCGCAAGAACCTGTAGATCCACCCCGTAAGGATAACTCTCACAGGAGGAAACCTGCATGGGCTAGAGAGCTCATTCAAGATGCAGAAAGATTTGGCATTCCAGAAGAAGAACACAGAGCAAAAAAGAGAACCAGATCACATACCAGTTATGTTGCTTTACTCTGTGACATTATGAACAAAGAGCCTTCCAGTTATGAAGAAGTAGCGGAAAAGAAAGAATGGAAGGATGCCATGGTTGAGGAATACCAATAAATAATGAAGAATGATGTTTGGGATGTTGTCCCAAGACCTAAAAAGAAGTTTGTTGTGACTTCTAAATGGATCTTCAAAATCAAGCATGCCGCAGATGGCAGTGTAGAGAAATACAAGGCAAGATTCGTAGCTCGTGGCTTCTCTCAGAAAGAGGGAATAGATTATGAAGAAACGTTTTCTCCTGTAGCCAGGTATACTTCCATCAGAATAGTACTTTCCCTAGCTGCAGCAATGAAATGGAAAATACACCAGATGGATGTCAAGAATGATTTCTTGAACGGTGTAGTTGAAGAGGAAGTATATGTGGAGCAGCCACTCAGTTTTGAAATACATGACAGGGAGTCATATGTATGCAGATTGAAGAAAGCCTTGTATGGCTTGAAACAAGCTCCCATAACTTGGTATGGTAGGATGGACAGTTTCCTATCTAGTTTAGGCTTTACCAAGAGTAAAGTGGATTCCAACCTTTACTACAAGGTTGAGGAAGGGAATCCTGTGATTCTACTCCTATATGTGGATGACTTATTTGTAACAGGAGATGACATACTGATTGCAGATACTAAGAGGAAGCTTGCTGCTGAATTCGATATGAAAGAGTTGGGAATGATGCACTATTTCCTAGGTATGGAGGTGTGGCAGAGTATAGGTGGGATCTTCCTTGGTCAAGGGAAGTACACAGTAGATATCCTGAAGAGATTCGGGATGATGGATTGCAAGGCCATGGCCACACCTATGGCATCGAATCTGAAGCTTCTATGTGATGCTTCATCTGAGCCAGTTGATGTCTCTATGTATCGTCAGATGATTGGGTCCTTGATGTACCTGACGAACACGAGACCAGACATTTGCTTTGCTGTGAACACATTGAGTCAGTTCTTGACAGATCCGAGGAGTGTTCACCTGGTTGCTGTAAAGCATGTTCTGAGGTACCTGAAGGGTACAGTGGATTATGGGCTCAAGTATGAAGCGAATCAAAAGTTTAACCTGCAAGGTTATGTTGATTCAGATTGGGATGGCAGTGCTGCAGATAGGAAGAGCACATCTAGGTGCTGCTTCAATATGGGATCAGGTGTGATCTCTTGGTTTAGCAGGAAGCAGTCCTGCGTAGCACTGAGTACAGCTGAGGCAGAATATGTTGTAGTCTGTTCAGCTAGTTGTGAGGCAGTATGGCTACGGAAGCTACTGTCTGAGTTATTTGATCTCCCATTGGAGGCTACTGGTATCTTCTGTGATAACCAGAGTTGTGTGAAGCTATCCGAGAACCCAGTGTTTCATGATAGGTCGAAACACATAGAGATCAAATATCACTAAATCAGGGATATGGTGCAGAGAGGAGCTGTGAAGCTCTTGTATGTTGCGACGAACGAGCAGATTGCAGATGTGCTGATGAAGTCACTAGCCAGAGTGAAGTTTGAGTACTTCAGAGAGAGGCTTGGCGTTCTTCAGATTGAGGACACTTCGAGGAAGAGGTAATGGACACATTTGGTGAAGCCATTCCAAGCATGTTGGAAGAAGGATCCTTCACATGGCTGTGGATGTAAGCGCTGGATGATGAGCATCAGGATGATGTTCTAGTTTCTGCTTGGATATGATCAGTTGGATCATTTTTATGTATGTATGTATGCATCATGTTGGATGCTGGATATGATCAGTTGGATCATTTTTATGTATGTATGTATGCATCATGTTGGATGATGGATATGATCAGTTGGATCATTTTTATGTATTTATGTATGCATCATGTTGGATGCTGGATATGATCAGTTGGATCATTTATATGTACGCATCATGTTGGATGCTGGATATGATCAGTTGGATCATTTATTTGTACGCATCATGGTGGATACTGGATATGATCGATTGGATCATTTGTATGTATTTTTGTATATGCATCATGTTGGATGCTTGGACCATGTATCTGTATATGTATCAGCTGGATACATTGTATGTATCAAGTGGATACATTGTATGTATCAGGTGGATACATTGTATGATCAGGTGGATCATGTATGGTGATATGTATCATGTATTTGTATTTGTATCAGGTGGATACATTGTATGATCAGGTGGATCATGTATGATGATATGTGTCAGGTAGATACTTGGTTTGCATCAGGTAGATGCAATATATGATCAGGATGATCGTGGATGACGAGCTTCAGGATGTTGCTCCAGATGACATGCAACAGGATGTTGCAGTGATGATGATCAGGATGATCATGTGTACATTAGGATGATGTATGGTGAGTACCAGGTGGATACTCTATGGCCGTGGATCAGGTTGTGCAGATGACCATATAATTTGGCCCTGGGAGATTTGCAGATAGTCTTTCGAGGTTTTTCCTATGGCATGTAATTCGTTGCCCTGGGATATCTGGCAAATGCGCTTTCGAGTTTTTGCTCTGGGAGGACATATAACTTGGCCCTGGGAGATCTATAGATAGTCTTTCGAGGTTTTTCCTATGGCATGTAATTCGTTGCCCTGGGATATGTGGCAGATGCTCTTTCAAGGTTTTGTCCTATGGTATATAATCTATCCCTGGGAGATCCGATAGGTTGGGCTATGTGCCCGTAATTAGTCCTGGGATGCTCTTGCGAGGTTTTTCCATGACCACATGTAATTCGTTCCCTAGGAGATCCTATAGGTAGAGATGTGTGCTCGTAATAGCCTGGGATGCTCTTGCGAGGTTTTGTGGTGACCACATGTAATTCGTGCCCTGGGAGATTCTATAGGTAGAGCTGCGTGCTCTTAACAGCCTGGGATGCTCTTGCGAGGTTTTGTGGTGAGGTCACATATAATATGGCCCTGTGAGATCCTATAGGTAGAGCTGTGTGCTTGTAACAGCCTGGGATGCTCTTTCGAGGTTTTGTGACGCACGTAATAAGTCCTGAGGATTCCACAGTATGGCCAGTGATGACGAAGACCTGTAGGTGGTGGGCCTACATCCAGTATGAAAAAGGACTGGCTCTATAGAACTTCCTATGACAAGTAGAGTCAGAGATTGGTTGAGATAGCAGCAGCAGTGATGATGACGATGACGATGCATCGATGATGATGATCCTGAGAAGAAGACTTGTCTAGTAGATCTGTGCCGAGAAATACCTTCCTAGTTAAGAGGGAGTGTTGATGTATATGTAACTTCGGAATGTATTTCATATATGTATGTTGTATGTACTCATATAGAGATGGTATTATTCCTCTATACGGAAGTGTCATCATTTATATTGTAAATGTCGTAACTTATACTTGATGGGTTATTAGACCACCTTGTTGGGGCCGGCCCTGTATAAGTCATTTGGGTCAAAGGGTTATTAGACCACCCTATTGGGGGTCGGCCATGTGGGTCGAAGGGTTATTAGACTACTTTATTGGGGGTCGGCCCAGTCAGCATTATGTTATGTGGTTAAGTTCGAGCCTACATGATTTATGTAAAAGGCAAGTCAAGTCAAGTATAAATAGAGTGCGAGAGGCACTCTATTTTATCACTCTCACTTCTCACTCATGCACTCACGGAGGAGTGGCGCACTTATGGAGGAGGAGGATCTGCTGCTAGGATATGTCTATCTCTTATGTTTGGGTTGTATCATTGCTCTCTCTATCTCTGAGGAAGTTGTGGGGTTTTTCACCTTAGGGTTTTCCCCACGGAAACTCTGTGTCTCTTGTCTCTTATGCTTTTGATTCTTGTGATGCTTGTCATATTGTGATTGTCATGCATTGATATACTGTATATGTTATTCTCTCAGAAAAGATCCTAGAGTATTGTTAATTAATGCTCAAAATTTAACATCTTGTTGTCCAATATCTTGTGGGGTGTTCTGTTCTGCACATATACATCTGTTCTAGCTGCTTCTGCCCATAGATGCATAGGAAGATCCTGGTCATGCAGCATTGCCCTTGCTGCTTCCATGATTGTTCTGTTCTTCCTTTCTACAACTCCATTCTATTGAGGATTATAAGGAGCAGTCAACTCCCTCTTAATCCCTGAATCACTGCAAAGCTTCTTGAAGTCAGCTGAGGTGAATTCTCCACCATTGTCAGATATGAATGTTTTGATCTTCTTGTCAGTTTGATTCTCCATCAAGGTTTTGAATTCCTTGAACTTATCAAACACCTCATCTTTGTTCTTTAAAAAGTATACCCAAGTCTTCCTGGAGAAGTCATCAATAAACGAGACATACTAAAAATACCCACTCAAAGAACTGGATGACATAGGACCACATACATCTGAGTGGATGATTTCCAGGATATCTTTTGCCTTGCTTTCACTGCTTGGGAAAGCCTTCTTAATGTTCTTATATTTTTCACATCCTTTGCAGACACCTTCATGTTTGGTCTTGATTTCAGGAAGACCCTCTACTTCCTTGCTTACAATTGGAAGTGCCCTATAGTGCATATTAGCAAGTCTTCTATGCCAAAGTTCACTTGGCTCCATGGATTCATGCACCATGGCATGTTCAGGTTGTCCCTTCAATTTAGACAAACCTCCCCCTTGCTCTCCAATCACTACTACATCATCTATGGTCTTTCCTTTTGGCCACATTAGGACTTGGCCATCCACAAATGCAACCCTCATACCTTTTGCATCCAATGCAGAGATGGAGAGTAAGTTCTTCTTGAGCCCAGGTACATAAAGGACTTCTTTCATCTTCAAAGATTTTCTAGAATCTAGGTTGTAGGAGGCTTCACCACTCCCTTTGATTGGGTATTGATAATCATCCCCAAGTTTCACTTTATGGGGTGATTCATGTTCAGACAAATTTACAAAAGATTCTTTAAACCTAGTCATGTGTTTGGAAGCCCCACTGTCAATCAACCAATCATTACAACCATGGGAGATAGTACCTATGAGAGCGGAAATTAGAACATACTCTTCTTCACTTGATGAGTCATCATCACTATCACTTTCTGCCCTAGCCTTCTTCTTTGGGGTTCATCATCTTCGGCAGCATGAGCATGATATCTTCTTTTGTTATTCTTCTTCTTCTTGTTGAAGTTGTTGTTGTCTTTCTTCTTCTTGGGACAATCTGAAGCAAAGTGTCCCTTCTCATTGCAATTGAAGCATCTGAGATCTTTCTTATCTTTATGATAATGGTGGTGTGAGAATTTCCTATTATGAGATGATTCCTTCTTGGACTTTCCTTTCCTGGCATGTGCTGTGAGAGATTGATCTTCATTTCCCATCTTTTCTTCTCGGGCCACAAGCCTAGCTTCTTCCCGCAATCTGTTGAAGGAGATCAACTTCTTCCTTGCACAAATTCCTTGAATAAAGGAATCCCATGACCTGGGTAGGCCATTTAGAGTGGTCATCACCACTTCACCATTCTCCACCATTTCATCCACTACTTCTAATTGTTCCTTGATCTGAGAGACCCTTGAAAAATAAGATTGAATGGTTTCTCCATTTTGAAACTTTACTTCTTTCAATTGGTTCCACAGGGCCATCTTCTGATTTATATTCTTCCCTTCAAATAGCTTGGTCAAAGAGTCAAACATTTCCTTGGGTGTCTTTAGAGAAGACACATGGGGTATGAGATGGTCTTTGATAGAATCAGCAATGATTATCTTTGCTTTGACCAATTTCTTCTTATGCAATACCTTAGCCTCTTCATCCTCTGGGATAGGGATGTCTTCTTTTACATATGAGTCCAACTCATTCTCTTCTAGGATTAACCCAATCCTATACTTCCAAGCTCGGAAGTTATCAGCTCCTTCAAGCTTATCCTTAAGCTTGGTGTGCTGAGACATCTTAAAGAGTACTTCAAATGGAAATAGAAAATATTTAGGTCTTACCACTTGAAATGCTAAAAACTAGATCTGGTCTCGGATTAGGGTTTGTCGAAAAAACCCTAAAAATTCAAAATGTGAATTTCAACTTTCTGAAAGGATAGAAAGATGCACCTTGATGAGCTGATCAACCTGGTGCATTCAGAATTTGAGATCAGCAAAGCTTTACCCTTCAGATTTGCCTTTTTGTCCTCCCGGGTTCACTAGGGAGAGCCCTGTTTTAGGGTTTGCGTTTCCCAGAGATCTACCCAGCCAAAAATATCGATCCAAAGCTCTAAACTTTGATTTTTGCAAGGAGCTTCCAGCTATGTCTTCAGATTTTAGAAATTCCTATTTTATTGGAAACCCTAATTTTTAGGGCCAAATCTGAAAATGCTCAGAACTGAATTCTAATTGGACAGATAGATTCTCCTTTATGAGTAGAGTCAATCTACTATACTGCTTTTCCAAAATCTCTGGAGAGAAACCCAATAAACAAGAAACTCAAGTTTCCGTCACTGCAAAATGTCTTCTTCTCAGGTTAGCTCTGATACCATGTTAAATTTTGAGCATTAATTCACAATACTCTTGGATCTTTACTGAGAGAATAACATATACAGTATATCAATGCATAACAATCACAATAAGCATGACAAGCATCACAATAATCAAAAGCATGAGAGACAAGAGACATAGAGTTTCCGTGGGGAAAACCCTAAGGTGAAAAACCCCACAACTTCCTCAGAGATAGAGAGAGAAATGGCTCAACCAAAGTACAACCAAAATATACTTGAGATAGTCTCCTAGAGCAGATGATCCTCCTCCTCACTAGTGCGCCACTTTCTGAGTGAGAGAAGTGTGTCTTTCCGAATGAATCCAAATAGAGATCTCCCGATCACTATTTATACTTAACCTATCTACCTAGTTACACTATGGGGCCGACTTGTCTATCTAGATACATCCACAATATAATATATATTTCAGGGCCAACCCCACACATTGTGGTCTAATAACCGATCGGCAAGTACACACACTTGCGACACTTGTCAATCCACATGACGACACTTCTTTATAGAGGAATAACACATCTCTAATAAGGGTACAATAAATATATATGAAAGACATAGATGAAATACATTCTGAAGTTACATATACATCAACACATAGCACATATCAATCCGTTTCAGTTCGTGCTATCACAACATCTTATTAGGGGGAAGTACAATAAATGGATTGTGATTCTTCAAGAGTTTGATCTCGAGTTTGTTTTAGCAAAGTCGGTGAAATCCTTGGTTTTTGTTGCGCTCATGTCGGACCTTCCACGACTTGATGAGAATATTGTCCATGAAGATTCCTTTATGGATGAGCATTTATTTCTTATCTTGTCTGAGGACCCTTGGTATGGGGATATTATTATATATCTTCAAACTTTGAAGTTTCCTTCGCACTATTCACGAGATGAACGACGACGTGTGAAACACCACGCTAAAGATTATACTATCGTCGATGACACTTTGTATCATCGAGGAAAGGATTCTATCCTCCATCGTTGTTTAACTCATGAAGAAGCGGAGCGGGTTCTTAATGATTGCCACGTTGGGGCATGTGGTGGTCATTTATCCCGGCTTGCTATAGCCCAACACATTATGCGAGCTGGTTACTTTTGGCCTTCCATCTTTAAAGATTGTGTGAACGTTGTAAGGAGATGCCACCCTTGCCAGGTGTTTTGTCGGAATGTACACTCGCATCCAGCGCCCCTTCATCTAGTCGTCACCGTCGGTCCCTTCACCAAGTGGGGGGTGGATTTCATGGATTGCAAACCAGCTTTGGCTGGGGGGAATCACCATATCATAGTGGCCATGGACTACTTTTCCAAATGGGCTGAGGCCATGCCTATCATAAAATCCGATGGTGCTACAGTAGCCCATTTTGTATTCAATTAGAGTATTACTCAGTTCAATATTCCGAAAGAGATAGTCACTGACCATGGCAGTCACTTTCAGAACAAGATGATGGAGGATTTGTCACTCAAGCTTGGGTTTCGACAAGAACATTCATTTTCTTACTATCCCCAGGCGAATGGTCAAGTTGAAGTAGTCAATAAGTCTTTGAATACCATTCTCCAACGTACCATCCAATAGAGCAAGACCAACTAGCATATTATGTTATATCCTGCTCTGTGGGCATATCGAACCGCAGTCAAGACTGCCACCAGGTTCTCACCATTTCAGTTAGTGCATGGTGTGGAGTCTATTTTACCGATTGAATGCGAAATCCCTTCTTTAAAGCTAGCTATAGAACTCCTCCCTAATACATCGGATGTTGAGCAACATTTAATCCACCTTGAGTAGCTTGACGAACATTGTCGAGATGTCGCTATAACCATAGATTCCAATAAACATCATGTCAAGGTTAAGTACGATAGGTTTGTCCATCCCCGGCAATATGTTGAAGGTTACTTGGTCCTCTTATATGACCAAGCTAAGGAACCCCCGAGGGCAGGCACGTTTAATCCCATGTGGCATGGTCCTTATGTAGTGAGGCATGTCCTGGAAAAAGGAGACTATGAGTTAGAAGATTATGAGGGGAATGTCTTGAAGGAGCCTAGAAATGGGCTCTATCTCAAGTAGTATTATGCTTGAACTTATCGTTTGAGTTGTTACTTTTGTACACTATTGTATAGGTGCTTCTGTACATAGTTTATATTTCTTTTGGTTTTCAGGTCTGTTGATTCGCTTCTATTTGGTAGACAGATGTCAGCGGAGTCTACTGTGTTTTTGGGTTTTGTGGATGGTGCTAGTCGTCACATGCAGCAGCTTGCTTCTGCTGCTTGGGTCATTTATTCACCTAACCATCTAGTTGTGTCTTCAGGAGGTTCTTGTCTTGGTCCTACATCCAACAATGTGGCTGAGTACAGTGTCGTGGTCGAGTTACTTTGGGATGCTATTTCGCATGGCATCTAGTCTTTTGAAATCCACCTAGATTCGCAACTAGTTGTGTCTCAGTTGAATGGTTGGTACCGTGTGAGGGATCCTATGTTATTACGGAGATTCTTAAGGGTAAGACTCTTGGAACGACATTTTGTTTCCATTACATACATTCATGTTCCGAGAAGTTTTAATAATGTATCTGATGCATACGCTAATTATGTCCTAGATTGGCATTTGTCACATTCATAATGAAGCACACAAATAAAAGATACATTCACACATTTGTACATACACGTATAGTAGAACTGGAGAACCATAGTTTATATAAATAACGTGTCCAAAAAATGGTAGTTTCATTATACAAAACTGGAGCCCGTATCCCTCAAAAATATACATATTGATACAAAAATAGGACTCTAATATGTCTAAGCCCTACGAGGAGGCCTAGCTTCCACCTTGGCAGGATGTGTCTGATAGAAATAATGTACTGTAGTCGCTACACACTGCAGTAGTCACACCCAAGGACTCAGTACTCCCACAACATGGTGCTGCATCTCCTCTGGTAGCTATGCTATCTCAGCCATGGGTACCCTGTTGGCCATGTGGGATATTTTGAACCGCATGGTCTCTAGTGTGCCCTCTACCGCCTCGGGAAGCCCTGGGGTATTACTGGACCCTTGTCTACAAGCAAACAGTGAAATGCCAACATATGATATTACCACCAAAATATTTTTGCATTTACATATAAAATAAAAAAATCCCTAAAAATGTAATATACGAAAACACAAAAAGAGTAACTCACCGATGTCTCCAAACGCTGCTCCTGGCGGAAGCGGCATGTCATGATCCTGACGGAAGTCTATCCCTCCATAGGGGTATTTGTCTATATCTATGAACTGTCGGTCCCACCAGTGAAAGAACTCATCAGTGTATGGTGATGCCTGTCGGCCACCACCCTATCGTGTCAAGACCTCTGCCCACTGGGTCAGGGTTGGGTCGTGGAGACTGCGAGGAGGACTTCAATCCTTGGACTGAGCCGTGGAACTTGCTTAAAGAAGAAACTGCATACTATACTACCATATCCAAAGTTTTTTTCCTCCCCACGCTTGCAGTCCGTTAACTAGGCCTTTTTTGGCTTAGATAACTGAGCTAGAGGTTTTCCCAATGTAGACCCAAGTACTTCGCGGTTCAAGGAACCAACAAAACCCCTATTAACCGGCCCTTTCGACAACAGGATGTGCACATCCTGAGGTCTCACCCGAGGCGAAGCTAAGGGGGTGGTTGCGGAATCAGGTTTCCACAACCTGGTGATGCAAGTGTCAAAAAGGTTGATGAGCAGCGTGATACAGGACTCTTACTGTGGAATTACAGCTGTGCAAAGTTTCTACTTCGCATCAGTTACTTCGACAACTGAGGCGCTTTTGCAACACACGCATCCATGGACTACGCAGTAGGGGAAGGTCAGACGACAATCGGGACAGCGCAACAGCAAATGCGCTTCCTCCTTAGACTTAACAGTTTTGCAAGGATTTATTTAACTGATTCTTAGACTTAGTGTTACGATGATAAGCTATTAACATCTTATCTCGCAACAACTTACTTGGGACAACGCATCAACTAAACCGCACGACACTTCAGGATTTGAACGCTTCTACTTCAACCATTCCTAAAGATCTTTATTTAGTCAATAACACTTGGGATTATTATTCTTATGGTGCATGTAAATGAATAGTCCATACATTACTGCATGCTCTAATGTTGCGCTCAAATCTGGAACTTAACTAGGTGATTATCGTATTGATTCATACATTCAAAGACTTAGAAGTGCTGAGTACTTAACATTCATCCCCACATGTATTACTTAACATATTATTCCACCCATTCCTTTGGCGAATACATACAAAAGCAAACACACAACTGATAATTGCTGCATCAAGCATCCATACTAAGTAAATGAACAATTAGCAAACACAGACAATCACACTACACAGGATTTAACGTGGTTCACCCCCCAGATGGAGGCTACGTCCACAAGAACTGTTGTTATATTGATATTTTGGGAAGGGTACAACAGTTCTTAGTCTGCACACTTAGTGGAAGACTCTCTTCTCTCTCAGATAGGTCTCTGCGCACTCAGCTGTAGAGCCTTTACAATAGATTTCAAGCTCAAAATATTCTAACAATGTTCAACAAATGAAGAGTAACCCTTTCCCATACAAAAATGCATTATTTATAGATCACGCCAATGGGTCGTGTCTTTACAATTAGTAGGCCGAAACCCTAAGGTTTCCAAAACTAGCGTGGCTAACTACCACCCTAGTTGTCACCATCAACAGCTTTCTCTGCCTGCTCCATGCCATCCTGCTAAGCCACCCGTGGCTCACACATTCGTTTGGAAGCCACAATCATCAAAACAGTTAGAACTGCATCGTGGCATGTCCCTTTCCACTCCTTCCGGCTGCCTGTCGCTATCGGCATAGTGGCCTAGCTTCTAACCTGCTTGCTGCCACTCTCCTTGGAAGGTCGCTTTCCTCTTCCTTCCACCTGTCTCTTACCCACAATAGGTCATTTCCTTGTCTGACCTTTACCAATATTTATTACCAAAAATATCTTCTACGTGGTTCTTACGCAACATCATACTGCGCAATCCTGTCTTTCCTATTGCCTTCGTGCGACATGCGCAATTTCTAAAAACTTCCCTCATAGTCTGTCGCAGCACGCAATGCGCACTTTTCAGCACTTGTGCAAATATTCCAACTTGGGCCCTGCCCAACAGACCCCTAACACTCACCTGTGGCCCATCCCGAGCGAATTCCAGCTGCGGACGTAGGCACTACATCATTTGGCGTACTAATCTTTGAAGTAAAATTTTGCAGAGTAATTGCTAACTCTGCAACCATGTCCTTGGCATTTTTCTTGAGTCCTCGCAGCGTCTCCAGAGTAGCATGCGAGACCTTTTCTTTGGCAACCTGCTCTTTCATGGTGCCTTCCACTGCCTAGAGTTCTACGAACTTCTCATCAAATTGCTATGTCAATTCGAGGCCTTCTTGTTCAATGGGCTGCAACCTATCAGATGCAGCAGCCTCTTTCTCTCTAAGCGTGGCCAATTCTTTTTGCAGGTCCTTGATTTCGTTGAATTTTTGTATTTTCTCCTGGGCCGGTGCATTCTTTAGTTCTTCATTTGCAGCTTCTACTTGTTGTTGTTTCCACTGCAGATCTCCCTTTATCTTTTGCAGCGTAGGACCCTCATTCAATCTTGTCAATGTGGTATTTACTCCTTCCAGTAAGTCTTGGCACTTCGTTACTTCCGATGAAATTCTATCCATAGTTTCCTGTACTTCATCAGCTGGAGCTACGCACTGATCTAGTGGTATAACTGGGTGTCTAGCCTCCAGCTCTATGATCTTCCCTTTGTAGGAAGTCTCCATTTGTACCATTTCTGATGTGAGGGCTTCTACCTTGGCCCCGATTTTCTTTATTGTATCCTCTACATCATCTTCTTCTATGTTTTCCTGAATTCTTGTGCAGACCACTGAAACTGTTTCTTTCAGCTTACGGTCTTTTTCTCTAGCCTCGCTCAACTCATGTATATTGTGAGCTGATTTCTGCTTCAGCTGATTGATGTCCTCAGCCAACTTGGCGCTCTGATCATATGAGGCAAGGCCTCTCTCATGAATTTCATCGACAACCTGCATGTGTATTTCGGTCAAGTCCTCCAGTGATAGAGACCCAATGTGGAGTTCAATAGTTTTACTGCATCGCGCACTTGATCATTTGGGAAGATAAAGTGTGCCAGTTCTATTTGTGCAATTTTGGGGAAGGTTTTTATGACAGTAGGTGGCCGCTTCCACGCACTTGTTCCCCCTACCCTTCCTTCGGAGTTTGATGACTGGTGGCCCAAACTTAACTGGGTGACCATCGTCTTGACCATTTCCATCGCTTCGATCATGCTCAACTATAATTGTTCCTACTTTGCTTCCTTCTCCATGCAGGTCTCTTCCCACGCTTCTTGTACCTTGGTTGCGATTATCTCACAATCATCCGGGTGTAGCTGCGGACCGAACTCTGGCTTCTCAACCATCCTCCTTTTATGTTGGACTTTTGATTATGATTGGGTTTCCGTGGCCTTCCTTTTTCCTTCTGTTGACTCTGCAGGCTCAATCTGAGCAGGTTTATTTTCCTCAACAATGGGAGTACTGGCTGGTGGCCCTCCTTTCTTCTTCTTTCCCTTGTCTGCTTCTGGGTCTTCATTGTCTTCCTCTTTTTCTTCCTCATCTGAGTCTTTTACATCAATTTTTGTTGATAGGGGTGGGATGTGTTGTTCATAATTAGATCCATCATCCCGTGATGTGGGAACTTTCCAATCCGTATCCCAACGTTCTATCATCTGTTCAATCGTGTCCTCATCCAACCTGTAAAACCCTGGGTATCACAATTCTTCCTTTGTGTTAGCCCTAGGATGAATGTATGACTGATGTCTCTTCGCCATAAACCTCATAATGCAGGTGTATGTGTCAGTCAAAGGTGTTGAGATTCGCGGCGTTTAAAGAATCGCATCTCCCAACTGGTGGTAGTACACATGAAACACTTCAGCTGTCTGATGTTGTCTGGATTCCTTCGAGCTTGCCCATAAGTTACTGAAGTGCGTCCCTCGGCCTTGTCCTATTAAGGTTGGGACACCTTGATACCCATTTGGCTCTTTCCAGCCTACAAAGGCTATCAGTATAAGTATCCAACTGAAATGGAATGATGTCCCATCATCCTAGGTGTCCTCAATGTCTGCTAGAAACTCGTTGAGAAGATATTGGCACTAGTTATAAGGTGTTTCGTGCAATGTTTTTAATGCTAGCTTGATCGCTACCGATGGTACCTCAGGTGGTCAACACTTGCGCAAAAGCTTCCGTGCGAGCAACTGAACAATAAGTTTTGTAGCGGCATCGTCGATATCGGTTGTCAGGAATCCGCGACCCTTCCAGACGGCACCTAATTCCTTTGAAACCTCGACGGACGGAGCTCTATCCTGCGCCCTTTTCACCATTAGTTTGGGAGGGTCCCCGTCACGCTTGTTCAGGTTCGTGATCTGATGTATTAGATCTATACTAATGTTGATGCACGTGTCCAATCATAAGAATCCTTCGTGCACGGAAGACAATAACGCGTGCACTACCGCCCAATACTCAATGCTTTTAGGCAAACGCGGCATTTGTAATAGGTCTAACAACCCTGATGGTTGGAGGGGCTTTATCCAATCTTGGGCCTATAGTCTTTCAGCACCAGTCCGTTCATCTACTACCCGATTGATGTAACCGTCAGGTCGAAACTGCACATAGTTCTTTGGCTTGACCACCGTGTTCTCCAGTAGGTCATGGTCTTCCATCTTGCAGTTCGACACTTCGCCCAGTAAGTTCTCCACAATCTTCACCCGAGTAGAAATAACTGGAACTGGGACTTCATAGACAACATTTTTATCCAAATGCACCAATGGTGTGTCGTCCTTCCGTGGAGGGATATAATCTAGCACCAGATACATGGGTTGGTTCTGAATAGAAGCCGACTTCTGTGTCACTAGTGTGTCTGGCCCTCCCTGCCCTACAATTGGTTGCTTCCCCTTGTCATCCTGCCTTGCTGAGCTTTTGGAAGAGGCTCCCTTCGTCGCCATCATAACTAGTGGAATTCTTGACTGCTTAAACCTCCTTAGCACTTCCTGCAACTCGACGCGTTCTCTTATACACTGCTCTCTTCGCTCGGTTCTCTGATAGCTCAAGCACTGGAAAATACTTCACAAAGGAAATAGGTGGTCGAGTGAGGCCTATTTATAGCCTCAACGATCTTTTTGTGGCCTTTGACGGCTGCTGGGGCACTAACTTCCACAGTCATTGTCCGACTTGTGCCTATGATCTCGGCCCTGTGATCCGATCCTCATCATCATGCCAAATCGGTTGCCTTAAATGCCAAAAGGTTGCCAAGTGGGCTAGAGTGTCGAGTCCATTGAGTTAGTGTTAATTGGTCGACCTGCCAGCTGGAGTCCGGTACTTCGTTAGTCATTTCGGCCTTTATGGCGCTCCAAAGTGTCACATCTGCCCTAACTGTTCAAGGGTGCTAATGACGCTAATTTGGTTAATGGCTCACTAACGGGCCGACGATTGCAATGGTGAGGACTTCCGTTATGGTGTGCTGGTGGGTTCGGTCGGGACGCGCATTCTACTACCTCTTCTGCGCAGCTATTACTCCACTTTGTGTGCGCGCTTCATATTTTGAAATGCAGTCTTTTTTTTCTTTTTTCTTTTTTTTTTATCACGCCCGCAGCTTCAGCACTGCTGCGTGGTACATTTGTCTCCTTTTGATCATGCAGGATTCTGCAAAGCGGGACTATCGCGGTAAAGCTTTAGTCTGCTTCCATTTACCAAACTTGGAAAGATATCTCCGGCTAGGGTAGCTAACTAAACTGCACCACCATTAGTAACATGCATTACAGTATACGGGCCAAGCTAATGCATCTTAAACTTTCCAGTAAATTTCATGAATTTGCTATCATATAGGAGGACTAGATCATCTACCTGGAAAGACTTATTCTTGATGTGGTGATTGTGCCATGTTTTTTCTCTATCTTTCTGCACTTGTTGGTGAAATCCTACAACAAAGCGATCCTCTTCCAAACCAATCAAGTGTAATATCCTTTCTTCGAGCGTTGTGCAGTCCGCCATCCCTGTAAATGCAGCTATTCTCAAGCTGAGGAGAATGTATTCCATCGACATTATTGCTTCATGTCCATAAGCCATCCTAAAAGGTGTGTGGCCAGTCAACTTCTTGCATGTGGTTCTGTATGCCCATAACACAAAGGGAATGCGCAGGTCCCAATCGTCCATGTTTACATTGCATACCTTAGTAAGTGCATTCTCCAGTATTTTATTGAACGCTTCAACAGTTCCATTTTCCTTTGGATGATAAGGTTTACTGCGCTAATGGTGAATTTGGAATTCTTCTGCCAATGCCTCAATGGTTCTGTTCAGAAAGTGAGTTCCCTGGTCACTCATCAGGATCTTCAAGCATCCAAATCTTGTAAGGATGTTTTCAAAAATGAACTACACTACAGACCTTTACTGGCTTAGCTTCTGTCCATTTGGTGAGGTAATCAGTTGCAGTGATAATGTACCTCACACCAGTTCTTTTTCCTGGTGGGTTTATAGGACCCACAAAATCAATGGCCCATTTCTCAAATGCGTGAAAGGTCAACTATGGATTCAATGTCATTTCGTCCCCGCACGACGGTTTTCTCGTCCTCTGACAGACATTGTAGTTCTAAAAATGTTCTTTTGAGTCTTTATGGATCGTAGGCCACCATAGCCCTGAGCGCAATATCTTCTATGCAGTAGCCCTTCCTGCAGAATGACCTCGTGTGATTCTGGAATGTGCATCAGCCAATATAAATGGCTTCTCATGCTCTAATACACATCTGCACAGTACTTCATCCGGTCCTAGTTTGTATAACTGTCCTGTGATAATGGTGAAGTCTGCGGCTCGCACTACCAGCTGCTTCTTCTGCTGGGTAGTGAACTCTTGAGGTGTGAATCCCGTAGTCAAGAATTCAATAATGTCCTTATAATAATCATCGAAAACCTATATAGAAAACAACTGCACATCAAGCAAATTGTCTCCAAGGTTCGTCGGCTCTTCTCCTGACTCAATCCTAGATAGATGATCAGGTCCCAAGTTCAACCTTCCTGGCTTAACAATGATCTCAAAATCATATTCTTGAAACAGTAATAGCCATCTACATATTCACCCCCCTAACACTGGCTTATTGACCAGGTATTTCAAGCATAATGGTCAGTGAACATAAGGAAGTGCGCACCAAGCAAGTAGTGCCTGAACTTCTGCAATGCATAGACCATCGTTAGGCCTTCTCTCTCAGTAGTGGTGTAATTTTTTTCTGCAGATGAGAGCTTCCTGCTTGAAAATGCGATAAGGTGGTCAATACCTCCCTCTCCTGGTTGAGCTAGTATAACTCCTAGTGTGATGCATGATGCATAAACATGAACATGGAACGACTTCTCCCAATCCAGAAAGACTAGGATTGGCGCAGTAACCATCTTCTCTTTTAATGTATCAAAACCCTGTTCACACTCTTCGTTCTCGATGAACGATGCATCTTTCTTTAGCAGCTTCTCCATGGATGCGGTTATCTGCGCATAACCCTTTATAAACTTCCTGTAGTAGCCAATATGCCCCAATGTGGTGCGCAGCATCTTGACGGAATTTGGTGTGGGAAATTTTACAATGATTGTGATATTCGCAGGATCAACCATCAAACCCTGCTTACAGACAATGTGTTCAAGTAGAATCCCATAAGGGACATAGAAAACACACTTCTTCAGCTTTAAGGAGATTTGATGCTGTCTGCACTTGTATAGCATCATTCTTAGGTTCGCGCAATGGTTCTTCAGCAATCCGAACACGGTCCAGTCATCAAAATAAGCTTCCAACAACTTATGCATGAAATCTTTGAATGTTGCGACGACTACTCTAGAAACGATAGCGGGCGTGTTCTTCAGACCAAATGGCATTATTGTATATTGGAATGACCCCCATTCTTTAGCAAAAGTAGTTTTGTGTCTGTCGGATGGATCAATCCTGATCTGATGATATCCAGAGAAACCATCCATAAAAGAGTATGCCTCATTTCCTCCAATGTTATCTAGCACCTCGTCTATAAACGAAGTAGGAAATGAATCGTGCATGGAAGCATCGTTCAGTTTTCTGAGATCCAAATAGATTCTGATCTCACCCTTTGTCTTCTTATCCTGGACAACTATGGGACTTATCCAATCGGATTCTTCAACGGGCTCAATTATTCCTGCATCGAGCATCTTATCCAGCTCTGCTCTTACTCTCGCTTTGTATCGCGGGTTCAAGCAATATGGCCTTTGCTTAACAGGCTTCACGCCTGGCTTAAGAGGTATCTTCATCACTCCTAAGTGTCCCAAAATGCCCTTCATTTCTGTAAACTTAGTCGGGAATAACTCCTAATACTCATGGAATGTATATGCAATCTCTGCAACAGTTTGATCATCCCAGTAGTCTCCAATGGCTACGAACTTCGGCTCTTTGCTTGTGCCAATGTTCACCTTCTTTGTCTTTATTGGTCCACTCATATCTAGGATTTCCAACAGAGGTCCCTCTATGTATCGCGCACCCTCTGACTCAGTTATGTTTATGTTGCACGGGTCCTCCTCATCACTTTCTTCTTTTACTTCAGCTCCTTCAGCTAATTTATAACATTCCATGGCATGTTCTTCTTGTTTTTCCCATTCCTGCTGCAAGCTAGCAGGCATGTTATCAGCTTGAAAGAATTCTTCTAATGTCATGTTTGTCGACGTGTAGTCTAGTCTAAATATTATTTCCTTAATGAGCTGCAATGCCTCATGTATAAGTGGATTCTCATCCTCAAAACTGAATTCCTTCTGGAAGTTTGCGGTTAGCATGTCCCAATCTATGGTTTCTCTTCGCAACTCCAAGTCTAGGTACCATTTCTTCGAAATTTCTTCTTCGAGCGTATGCACAAACAGATGCACCCATTTTGTCTTTGGCCTTTCTACCCATGCTTGTGAACAGACTTCAATATGCCACTTTGGATCTGTCGGTCCATTATATTTCTCAAAAGGTAGGGTAACCTTATCAGCAAACCGAATCTGCATCTTGATTTTTCACTGGTCCCATGTAGTTAATGTCTACTTATGCACAACCCACCATCTGGCGGGTGTCTCGCGCAGTGCCATGTCTAATGCTAGTAATCTAAGTTCATCTGTGATTGTTGCAGTATAGTCTTTGATAAACAAATAAACATTAGCTGAACCATCATATGTAGGGATAGGGCTTACTTCCTTTCCAATCCATCGTAATGACTTTGTAACCCGCGCACATCTCCTGGCTGAGACTTCATGCATGCGACTTTGCCAATTCTCCAGTCCTGCATCCAAATCAGAAATGAAAGAGTTGTCGCATCTCCAGCTGAGTGTACCATCTGTAGTAGGATTAATATAATCTTCCTGGTTCGTAGTCATCTGGTACAGTCTGTCCAAATCCTGAGCTCCGGATTCCTCCTGAATCGGCTTGCTGTATATTTCTCCATCTGCAGGATCTATTGGTGCGATGACCTTGAGATATTTTCCTTCAAAAATCATCTTCTTTGTTTTCAGATTAATGATAACAAGGTTATCGATAGCCCGGTCAATTCCCAACAGTGCAGGAAAATGATGACTATCATCCACAATCTCGATAACTTTGAAATCTACATAAGTATGCACTCCATCAATGTCAACAACCACGTCAGCTAACCGCCCAAAGGGTATGAATTTCTCCTGATTGACCATTCTCAACTGGATAGGTGACCCTAACAGCTTTGGTCTCCCCATCTGCTGCCATGTCTACTTTGTTAAAACATTTACTTTGGATCCGAGATCACAAATGATCTCGTCCATTTCAAAGTCTCGTATCTGCACAGTAAGCCTCATCTCTCGGCCTATCCTCTTGTGCTTCTTGATGTGTTGAACTGCACTATCTGGGGATTCGATCTCACTCTGTGGCTCATATTGGTTTATCAGTTTTTGTAGTTCTACGATAGTATCTTCGCTTTTTAACAACTTCATGCAACTCCTGAGGAATTGCGCAACAGAGGTGCCAGTCTCTGCTGCGGTACTCATTCTATCATAAGTAGTCGACATGTCTTCTACATGCGGTATTTTATTGTGCAGCGGGATCCTCGGCGACCTGGGTGCCGACTCTCTTAGGATATCCCGTGCTTCTGTAAATGCTTCCTTGTTTGTCTATAGGTCGAAAGCAGGTGCTTTCCCAGTAGCTTTCCTTATCCATATTGTTTCAATAGGAGTCTGTTTAGTGTGAGAATCTCATGATGTCAACGCTTTTGCTCCTCTATCTCTTCTTGTTGTAGCGCCACCTCATGTCACTACATTGATACTTGGATCTTCAGGTCTCCTCTCTACTGCGATCCACTGAATGTTTGGATTTGGTGCGTCCGTCCTTCTTCGTTTATGCATTTCTACCTCTAGCACGGGGCAGTCTTCGATTACATGCTCAAATGATTTACAATAATTGCACGTAGTGCATGGGTTGGTGCAATCTCTAGAGACATGAACTGGTTGGCCATAATTATAATAGATTACCTGGCCATGGCCTCTCCCTTGCGTCGGGTTGACAATTCTTCTTCTCCCACGGTATCCACCAACATGGCCTCTATATCTGCCTTGATCATACTGCACATTCTCTTGTTTTGGCGAATTTTCTTCTTGGACTCGGTACATGCCAACACCTCGCATCGCTTCCATATCGCGCTTCCATTCATTCATGAGCTCATATGCACGACAGTTGGATTCATCATGTCCAACTGACTTACATATATTGCAATATAAGTTTTTAGGTGTTTTTACATATTTTTGTATGAGATAACAGTCCTCTTGTCGGTGTCCTCTAGTTCTACAAATTTCACACCATGGTGCCTGGTTCTGATTTATTGGGTTCAGTGCACCACTGTTAAGATAATCTTGAAATAAAGGGCAATGTTCTCTGGTGTGGCCTTCGCCCTTACAACTTGTACACCAAACCTCATGCCTTGGGTCGTATCTTTGCTCCTTTCCATTCTTCATACTTTGCAATTCTAATGTCAAGGTGGTCAACTAGTTCTAGATCTGAGACATCCCAGAGCTAGTCTCACCGATCGGGGAAGCCTGTAGCTTCATCATGTTACACCTAAAATCTACCCATCATGAGATTTAGTGTATACACCCTGAAGTTTATTAGACTAATTCATTAACCTAGGAGGGATATGTACCCATTTGTGATAGGTTTTGAGAGGTCGTCGCAGTTTTCCCTCATTCAACATGTGATGTCGCAGCTTGCTCTCTTGCAGGGTGTGACGAAGTTAGTTAATGGGAAAAAATAGCTTCTTCGAGATCCTTATCGAAGTATGATGACTTGGATATTCATCCCTGACCTCTTGGGAGAGTTGGCACTTGGTTCCTAACCTATTGGAAAGATCCCCTAATTCTCTCCTATCATATCTCAACCTATCCTATCCATACCCTATCCACTTATTCCTATTTAAATGAAGCTCATTCCCTTCCCAAAGGGAGGAAGTCTATGGTACTCTTATGCTGGTGAAATCAGGCTCAATAGATTATAATCTCTTGCTTGGTCGAAATTGGTTTTATGCCATGCATGCGGTTGCTTCTTCAGTCTTTCGCATAGTGCAATTCCTCCATCACGGTCGAATTGTTACTGTTGACCAACTAGATTTTTGCGCACCGGACACTACTACTCATCTTGGTGACCACGTTCCTTCCATTGGACAAACGTCAAAACAGTATGAGAGTATAGGGGTTGGCCTTATAAAAGACTCATCTCTTATGGGCATTTTCCCGACTTCGGACCCCCTAATCATGTTGCCATGGTGAACATGATCTCTACAGAGATTTCATCCCGCTCTTTTGATACATGGCTTGTACCAGACGAAGCGACCGCACACCTGATTGGAGACATAATGCCTCTCTCTCCCGCTGAACGCATTTACGAGGCTATCCAGTTAGCACCAGGGGACCACTTAGCTGTGGCCTCCCCATATTGTTCTCTACAACGGACATCATCCCTACCCGATCTCCTACTTCATACTTTTCATTCTGACGAGTCCATCATGGAAGTTATGAACATTGATGATGGTTCGTGGGATGGCCTCCACCATAGGTCGTCTTTTCTCCCTCCTTTGGAGTACATAGAGGACAACATTAGCACCATTTTTTCGCTGGATATCTACCTGTTCCCTCAGTCCCCCATACTTACATGTCTTTCAGACACTGAGGGCGACTTGGCCAACATTGAGCCTACCACTCCGATAGATATTTCGGTCAAACCTAGTGTTGTGGAGCACATTCACATAGGCCAGAAGTGTTCCCCTGAAGAAATCACTATTGGCACGGCCTTATTCAAGCGATTTTGAGACGTATTCGCTTGGTCCTATGAGGAGATTCCTAGGATAGACCCCACTATTGTTTCTCATGAAATAAAACCTATCCCAACATCAAACCTGTACGCAAAAAGTTGCGACCAGTACACCCCCGGAAAGCTGCGGCGATCAAGGAAAAGATTGAAAAGCTCTTAAAGGCTGGCTTCATTTACCATATCCCATTGACAGAGTGGGTCTCAAACGTCGTCCCTATGAACAAAAATCAGGGTACCATTCGTGTCTGTGTCGATTATTGGGACCTTAACAAGGCTTGTCCCAAGGACAACTACCCAACTCCGTTCATCGACCAGATCATTGACAACTATGCCGAAAGTGTCATCTTTTCATTTATGGATGGATTTTCTGGTTACAACCAGATTGAGATCAACCTCGCCGACCAACATAAGACGGATTTCATCTATCCTTGGGGAATGTTTGAGTACCGCAAAATTCCTTTTAGTCTTAAAAATGTTGGCACCACGTTCCAGTGAGCCATGTCGTATTCTTTCCATGATATAAAGGACTTTGTGGAACCTTACTTGGATGATCTCCCTACACATTCAAAGCAGCGTGAGTTCCACATGGATCATCTGACGGCCAATTTCCTCAGATGCAGATGGTAAAATATTCGTCTGAATCCTCATAAGTGTATCTTTTGTGTCGAGTCTAGACACCTCTTAGGGTTTATTGTCTTGAAGGATGGGATCCGCATTGATCCCTTAAAGGTGGAAGCTATCGTCAAACTCCCACCTCCGACTGATGTGACGGAACTTCAAAGTCTCCAAGGGAAGGAGACTTATTTACGGTGTTTTGTTCGTAAGTTCGCAGAAAAGACTCAGGGTTATATGAAACTGCTCAAGAAGGACGTCCCATTCATTTGGGATTATCAATCCCAAAAATCCTTTGACAATATCAAACATGCCATGACACATGCCCCTGTGCTCCAACCGTTGAACTATTACCGAGATTACATCTTGTATCTCGCTGCTTTAGCTACCACTATCTCCATGGTTTTGGTACAGGAGGATCAGAATGCCTAGGAACATGTTATATACTATGCAAGTAAGGGTCTCACTGATGCTAAAACTAGATATTCGCATGTTGAAAAACTCGCTTTCGCGGCGGTCATCACCGTCCAAAAGTTCTGGCACTATATCTTACTCCGCACCACCACCATCATTGTAGAATCAAACCCCATGTACCACATATTGACACATCAAGTGTTGGGGGAAAGTATTCACACTAGATCGTGATACTGCAAGAATTCGATCTTCTTTTCAAGAAAGCCAAGTCTAAAAAGTATTTGGTGTTTGCTGAGCTCATTTGCGACCTTCCCTGTCCTGATATAGAATCTGAGCACAATGACTCTTTTCCGGACAAATCATTGTTTCTCATCAGTACATCTGGTCCGTGGTATGGATATATTACGTTATATCTTCAGACCCAACACTTCAGTCCTCAACTGTCTCATGATGACTGTCGTACGATACATCACCATGCAAAATATTATCTAATTATCAATGATACTGTTAGGAACCTATGTCAACCCTTCTCTTTACTATGTTAGTATATTGTTGTTGGACGCATATGCTTTGTAAGTCGTCCCGTAGTATTTGTTGATCCGTAGTTTATATTAGCCCATAGTATTGGACGCATATGCTTTGTAAGTCGTCCTGTAGTATTATATGTCCCATGGTTTTGACTCATAGTATTGGGCATAGACTTAGTATATAAGTGTGTGTTGAGGTCATTGAAGGCACCGTGAAGTTAATTGTATTGAGCTTGCTCAAAGGAGGTTGCCCCCTCGAAGTGGCCCATGATCAATATAAAAGTGATTCTGTTCTATTATTTCTGATATCTTGTGTATTTGCATTAATTAATTATTGCAGGTTCATCACATCTGGTATCAGAGCACTTTCCTTGGCACAAGTGGAAAAAAAAATTTCTTTTTTTGGGCGGCAACTTTCAGATCAATTTATGAAACTTTCTGCACAAAATCAGAAGAAACCGATTACATATCTGAATTCCTCTTTCAAAAATACACAGTTTCAAAAAAAAAATCATTTCATTTGGAGTTCTAAAAGTGGATATATCGCAGATTTCAAATCAGCAATTTTTCAGAATTCCGGTGATGGCCGCAGAAATTGCGGCGAGAAAATCTTTTGATCGAGTGCCCAGATTTCTATTCCGCTATCATGGGTAGAAGCAGAGTGGTTGTTCCAGTTTCGGAAACATGCTATAATAGAGATTCTGAGCAATATAGATCTAGTTTTTGAACATTGGGTGGAATTTCTGCCCAAATTTTTTCTGTTGCAGGTTCGGATTTGGGAATAATCCCTATCCACTTAACTGTGGGAAGTACTTGGGCATAAGCCCTAAAACTCATTGTGAGGAGTACCACAGGAACCCCGAAGTAGCTGGCCCATTGAGAGGACCTGCCAGCGAAAAGGGCAACGACCCCTACCTGATTGACTAGTTCCCACCCGTGAGGTAAACCAAGAGCTGTCGTTTGTGGCAAAGCGGTTATCAGTTTTACCTGAGCCGTGGAGTGAGGGGTACTACCCCAATATGCAAGCCGTCAGACAGCATTGGTGGCCGAGTGAAAACCCTGAACTGTTAGGAAGCCGCACATACCTGGGGTCCATATCTACTTTCAGCTGAACTATTATCGATCACTGCTGCGCCGTTTCAGATCCATTTTGCAAGCCGTTCCAGATCGAGCCTTTCGGCGTTGTTCCAGATTCCTTCTGAGCCATAGCCACTCCAGTCTGAAACAACAAAAAAAAAACCTGGTTATGGTTGTCACCTGTGCAGGATCACACACCATGGAGGAAGCACTGGCAGCCATCCAAACCAAACTCCAAGATCTGGATGAAAAATTTCTCAGCCTCCATCTGCAGCATTCAGCCATGAACAATACCAGACAGCTAGAATCTTTTGCAGCCATTGGGTTCTCTGCTTCTAGCAATTTTCGTGGGCCGAAGCTTGATTTTCCTCGCTTCAATGGTACTGATCCGATTGGATGGATATACCGAGCAAAACAATATTTCAGTCTGCATAATACTTTTGATGTTCAGAAAGTTCCACTTGCATCCTTTCATTTGGAACAGGAAGCCCTTCAATGGTATCGTTGGTACATCAAAGCTCATCCCGAGCCAAACTGGACAGAGTTTTGCCAACTCATTTTGCCACGATTTGGTCCTAGTGCTTTTGACGACTTCACAGGAGCACTCACTAAACTTCACCAAACTGGCACAGTGAGAGAGTATCAGATGGAATTTGAGAAACTAGCCAATCACACAAAAGGATTGTCTGATGAATTCTACAGGAGTTGTTTTATCAGTGGTCTCAAGGATGAAATCCGCTCAGAGGTCAAAATGTTTTGTCCCAACACAATGATGGAAGTCCTAGGGTTGGCTAAGTTGGTCGAGGACAAGATCGCAACTCAACAACGCTCCAAACCCACCCTTGTTCCCTTCAGAAATATGGGTTCCCAACGACCTTCCATCACGCCTGCTCCTCAACCAACTCCTATCAAGCATTTGTCTGAAATAGAAATGCAGGCACGCCGAGAAAAAGGGCTTTGCTATAATTGTGATGAGAAATTCACTCGGGGACATATATGTGTTCAACAAAAGCTCTATATCTTGGATGTGGATTCTCCGCCTGCCTTAGAACTTGGTGAAGAAGCTAAAGATACAGTAGATGATCCGGTCGACATGCAACACCCGCCTGTTGACACCCCATCTCAGGACGACCCACCCGAGATCTCTCTCCATGCTGTAACCGGCGTCACCACCCCACAAACAATGAGGGTTAGGGGATACTTCAAGAAGCTTCCTCTTACCATGCTCATTGATTCTGGTAGCACTCATAACTTCATTGACCCTCGAATTGCCAAACAGGCTGATTGTTTTGTCCATCCTTGCTCCAACTTTGAAGTCATGGTTGCCAATGGAGGCACCTTACCTTGCAAGGGGAAGTGTCACAATCTGCGTATCTCTATGGAAGATTATAACCTACGCTCTGACATGTTTTCCTTGCCCTTAGGCGGATGTGATGTGGTTTTGGGCGTTCAATGGTTACGCACACTTGGCCCCATCTTATGGGATTTTGCTGAACTTTGGATGCAGTTTAAAGTCAATGGGGCACAACACAAATTTAGGGGCTTACAACCAGGGTCTCTCTACATCATCAGTTCACATCGTCTGGAAAAAATCCTTAAGAAGAATTCACATGGTGTCATCGCTCAACTTAATTCCATTCAGATGCACCCATCAATAGTCTCCACTACTCCCTTGGATAGATATGCAGGTATCTTTGTTGAACCAATGAGCTTGCTGCCTTCCAGAGACCTTTCCGGTAAGAATGTAGCCACATCTACCTCTCAGCAGGAAATGATGGCTATTTTGCATGCAGTACAGAAGTGGCAGCCATACCTATTAGGCAATTATTTCTGCATCAAGACTGATCTCCCGAGTCTAAAAAATTTTCTGGAACAATGGGTCTCCTCCCCAACACACCTGCAATGGGTTATCCAACTCATGGGTTATGCCTATGTGATCACTTACAAGAAGGGTAAGGCCAATATGGTGGAAGATGCTCCTTCTCGCACAATTGATGACCCAGTTTCTCTTACAGCTCTTTCTCTGCTTGTTCCAAATTGGTTGCAATATGTTCAACAGGGCTATCTCTTCTATGAACTCCATGCTTCTTCATCAACCGGGCACTCTGGGTTCTGCAAAATGTATGACCAGGAACAATGTAACTTCTTTTGGCCGGGACTAAAAATGATAATTCAACAGATGGTGGATAACGATGATACTTTCCAAGTCAATAAGGGGGAACCGACACTCCTTTCAGGATTGATCAAACCCTTGCCCATCCCTACACAGCTTTGGCCAACTATTTCTATGGATTTCCTAGCAGCACTCTGGTGGTACAATACCACATCTCAAAGGACACCATATGAAGCAGTCTATGGACAAACACCGCCAGTTCTTCTTCCATACACCCTTAGCAGCTCCCCAGTTCAAGAAATTGACTTGGTTCTTCGAAACCACGATCAGATTCTTCTCATTCTGCAGGGCAATCTTCACATGGCCAGAATTCGCCGGAAACAACAAGCCGATCAGCACCGTTCTGAGCGCATTTTCCACGCAGCTGACAGGGTTCTTCTTCATCTATAGCCTTCCAAGCAATCCTCCTTGACACTCCAAAGGCGTCAGTGGCCCGACATGCAAACCGAGGATGCTACCGGGGAACCACTCCTTCAAATTCTGCAGCAATTTCTCCAACCAAAGCTTTGAGGACAAAGCTTTTTCTAAGGGAGAGGGGATGTTAGGAACCTATGTCAACCCTTCTCTTTACTATGTTAGTATATTGTTGTTGGACGCATATGCTTTGTAAGTCGTCCCGTAGTATTTGTTGATCCATAGTTTATATTAGCCCATAGTATTGGACGCATATGCTTTGTAAGTCGTCCTGTAGTATTATATGTCCCATGGTTTTGACTCATAGTATTGGGCATAGACTTAGTATATAAGTGTGTGTTGAGGTCATTGAAGGCACCGTGAAGTTAATTGTATTGAGCTTGCTCAAAGGAGGTTGCCCCCTCGAAGTGGCCCATGATCAATATAAAAGTGATTTTGTTCTATTATTTCTGATATCTTGTGTATTTGCATTAATTAATTATTGCAGGTTCATCACAGATACTTTGTACCGCCATGGTGTCGATTCAATTCTTTGACATTGTCTAACTCATGATGAGGTTGAACGCGTACTAAATGACTGTCACGCTGGGGCATGTGGTGGTCATCTCTTTGGGATGGCTACATCCCAGAATATTTTGCAGGATATTATTGGCCCTCTATCTTCAAAGATTGTATTGAGGCCGTAAAAAGATGTCCTCCGTGTCAACACTTCCATACGAAGAAGTGCACCCATACCGCGTCGTTACACCCGATCATTTCCGTTGGCCCCTTCTCTAAATGGGGCATCGATTTTATGCATTGTAAGCCTACCTTGGTCGGTGGGCATAGTTACATCATCGTAGCTATGGATTACTTCACAAAGTGGGTCGAGGCAATGCCTACATACACAAACGATGGAAAAACTGCCACACTCTTCATGTTCAATCACGTGATAGCGTAGTTTGGAATTCCTCGGGCAATAGTTACCGACCATGGTTTCCTCTTTCAGAACCATATGGTTGAAGAATTGAGCGACAGATTGGGTTTTCGCCATGAAAACTTAACACCCTACTACCCGCAGTCCAATGGACAAGTCGAGGCCATCAACAAGGTCTTGAAAACTATGGTCCAACGAACGGTGGGTACCCATAAGCCCAACTGTCATAATATGCTCTTTTAAGCATTATGGGCCTACAGGACTTCCGTTAAAACTGCCACTGGATTTACTCCTTTCCAACTAGTCTATGGATTGGAGGCGGTCCTCCCTATAGAGTGCGAGATTCTGTCTCTCAAGCTCTCCATCTAACTTCTCCCAAACACTACTACTGAGGAAGAACGCTTCCTCTACATAGCTAAGCTCGATGAGACTCTCCGAGATGCCGCTCTTTCCAACGAGGCTCATAAGAAATGCATCAAAGCACAATACGAGAAATCGGTAGAACCTCACACTTATAGCGAAGGATATTTGGTCATCACCTACGACCAAAAGCATGATAAGTTTGGGGCAGGAAAGTTTGAGTCCATGTGGCATGGACCTTACAGAGTGAAATGCGTCTTATAGAATGTAGCTTATGAGCTTGAAGATTATGACAAGATATCTTTGGGTGAACCCCGCAATGGGATTTACCTGAAGAGGTACTATGCTTGAGTCTTTCATGCATGAGTGCTTTTGTATATACTATACATGTTGTGTGTGTGTTCTTGTGTGGTGTGACGCTTTGTTTTCTCGCGTTTTTAGATCTTGTTTCGTTTCTTATACCATGTTCTGTCTGCGTGTGCAGATGGCAACGTGCTATGGATTCGCGGACGGCGCTAGCCGGCATACCCATAACCTTGCTTCAGCAACCGGGAACTCTATTCACCTACTGGCAAGCTCATTATCTCAGGGGGAATGTGTCTAGGTTTCGTAACCAACAATGCTGCAGAATATCAAGCAGTCATTAGAACCCTAACTGACGCTATTTCTTTGGGTATGGACCACGTTGTCATCCACCTAGATTCTCAACTGGTGGTCTCTCATATCAACCAATTCTATGCCATCCGCGATCCCTTTTTACTCTGTCTCTATAGACGAGTCCATCTTCTGGAAAGGTCCTTCGAGTCCATTCAGTACCTGCACATTCCACGAGATGTGAACACAGTTGCTAACTCTATGGCCAACTTCATTTTCGATTGGTACATTGCACACACATAAACATATCTATGAGCTGTTAAAAGTAGACATAACATGTAAATACCTCATTTCATAAGCAAATGTATCAACAGGAGCCCATCATTCATCCATTTGAAACACATAGTGCATAAATCGCCACAATGTCTGTATATATATCACCAAAAGTAGTGCTGGTACAAAATCTGAAGCCTCGTAGCTTTCAGTAGTACAAAACAATCTAAGGCCTCTAAGCTCTCAGTACATACATGATAACAACATCAGGCCTAGCGCCTGGCCCATACAACCCTAGGTGGTCTAACAACTCTAGCCTACTGAGTGTGGAAATAGTGAAGTGCTCTCGCAACCCTGCAGAGTAGCGCGTTGAAGCACGTAGTCACTCCAACCGTGTACACCTGCATCAGCCACGGCACCTCATCTACCGTCAGCTCAGGAACGTCTAATGTCAACCCACTCAGTTTGGAATACACTCCATCCATCTCCGCGATGGCAGCATGCACAGCTGGACCCAAGACTGCTCCCTCTCCTCTATCTCTCCTCGTGATAAGAGATACTCCTACTGGTCGTACGGGCCCCACATCTGCACACACACGTTGTTAGCTTGTCAGCACTATGAAAAAAAAATTCATAAATGCACAGAACTTAAAAAGTACGAGGGTCATTTGTTCTTACCTATGTCTCCCCATGCTGCTCCCTCTGGCAGCGGCAAGTCCGGATCATCTCTAAAATCCATACCACTGTACAGGAAATCCTCTACCATTAGTAACTGGCCCTCAAGCCAAGTGAAGAACTTGGGACCATATGTGATAATGGGGCCCCCACCATGACAGGCCATCACATCTGTCCACCTCGCCATGTGAGGATCTCGAAGATGCCTGTTCTCCAGTGGTACCTGTGGATGCAAGTGGCGAACTCGATCCAATAAGAATGATATCACGATCGATCAACATCTCAGCATGTGAGTCAACAGGGGGATTTGGGGCCTCATGCCCTGGATCTCGAAGAACTTTAGCAAGCGATAGTTTCTCAATGCTGTCATGCATAATGGATCATTTGCAATTTGCATATCCTCTGCCTCATGTTCCCTTTCACGCCATTCCAAAACCATTTTGGTTGCTTGCAACCTGCCAAAAGAAGAGTTTAAACATCAATGCTACGCACTTCAACCACTGGAAGTCTTTCTTTTGGGCAGGATTTGTGTTTGGGGTTGGGCGTTTCCGCCATCGCACCCCGTTTTTTATAACAGGGCAACGTCGTTGCGCCTGAACTTTGCATAACTTGTGACGTCTCAATTCCCGAAAGGGAAGACTGTGACGACCCGAGGACGCAACGGCCCTTCACAAATCCACTCAAAACCCAAAAAAATAGACAAAAATAAAAAATGTAAACCACTACATCTATGCTAGTTGAATTTTAGAGTTACTTGCTTCGGACGGTAGGTGAAATGGTCGCTCGTGGCTCCCGGAATCGATGAGTGAAGTTTTGGCTCCAAATGACACTTCTCCTCCCAAATTTGGCAAATAGAACAATGGTGACTATGTTTGGTTTTCATTTCTTTTTATAAGCAAAAGGAATACTCTTTTTTCAAATATTTGATGTCGTTAGACTGTTTGCTATAGTTTGGATCGTTTTTATTATATTTGAATACTTGGTTGACTATTTTGACCTAGTTTCTGAATATGTAGGAGTCATCAAGTGTCTTTCTATGCCATTTTCACATTGGAACAGTCATCTCAAGTATGAACACCCCTTGTGTATTTTGTTGTTATCTTTTCATTCATTAGATTGTGATAATGAGCTTACTCTTCGTTCATTCTCGTTCTCTTGAAACTATGAGAATGAGTGTCGAGTTACGATTTATCACTTTTTCGGGCTCGTTAAACTCCTACAGAAAAGGACCCCCCCAGAGTCTATCTTTAAGCTCTTTCCAGGCTCTCGAAATACGAAAATATTTCCAAGCAAACTTGTCGCGTTCACGCTTGTTAAAGTATTTGAATGGTCGTGATAGTTTACCCCTTTTTCATACCAGGGGGCACTACTTATGAAAAAGGTATACTCTAGCCAATCATGACTGGAAGAGTCCTCTCCCGTGTTGTTTTACCCTTTTCAGGCGATGAGGCTAACTTTACAAAAAAGGACCATTGGAGTCTTCTTTAGTCCTTTTCAGACTCTCTAAACATGAAATGATGACCGAGTTTACCTTTTTTGAACTCGTTAAACTCTCACATTGAAGGGCCCACCATGGGACGAACCCCTCCTATCCCAGGTTCGGAAAATATTTGGGATTGGACTCATCTATGAGATGAGCTATACCGAGCATCTAGTTACCCTCATCAAGCTCGTAAAAAACACATGAGGCACTCATCATTCATGATGGGGGAAAAGGAAGGCTTTTGTGTTACATCCTTTGTTAATGGCAGTACGTAGTCGTTCTTGAACATGGCACTCATCTGCATTTGCATACTATACTTGGGTCATCCGTTTGTCTTCAAGTCTTATCTAATTCCTGAGTCTTGTTGCTCCTTTGAGTCATTCAAAGAAAGCTTCCACCATCAATTGCATTAGGAGTTGGTGTCATACTTGTCATGTCAATACTGCCAAGTCATGCCATGCTCATGTTCAAGAACACATCCACCATTTATCATTTGTTGTCAGTATACTTGCCACGATGTCGTTCTACTCTGAGTCAGTCTTGCATGTTACTGTACCTTCCAATTTGCTCTACACATCTTTTGTCGTGTTTCATGTCGATTGATGGGGAATTCATCATGGCCCTCCTTCGGTGGATTCATCCTTATTGACAACAACTCATCATCCAAGGATTGAATCTAGAAACCAACCAAGTACCTTGGCCCTGCATGCCTCAATGGCAGGTTACCTCGCTTTCGACATGAGTTTACATCATTGACTCTTGATTGAAAGATTTCATCTTGCGTTTGACTTCAACTCATTTATTCGCGATTGATGATATGTACTGTGATACCTTGGGGATCATTGACATTAATGGTGATTTCCCTTGTGTTTGTTAACGGGATACATCAATGCCCAGAAATCAAGTGGTTTCTACCATGTTCGACATCAAGACATTTGTAATCACATGGATAGATTCGTATCATTGCAAGTTCAGCTTGAAGACACTGGGGAGTCATGTTTTACCCAAGTTGCGATGGAGTTTGTATTGAGTTATATCACACGAATCGACATTGTATTGGTTGTGGCTATGTTATCATCTCATCATGGATCTACGCTTGTGATGCAGGGGAATTGGGGCCCAGGAAAACCAATCGAAGTTGATTGACATAAGGGAGTCAATCAGCAGGAGTGTCGATGACCACTAGTGCAGGAATAAAGCTGACTTGTCGAAGTCAATAATTCGAGCAGGAACAGTCGGTATGCGACCGACTGGAGCAACACGCAATGGATGTTGTGATGAGATGAGTCGACAAGTTATGGTCAACAGATGACAGATGAAAGCGAGACATCGGGTAGTCGACAGGTGGTCGAACTACGACCTGATAGGTTTGGCGGAGCCAAGCACGGAGGAAGGGGAGAACTGGAAAACTGTTGGAGACAGGAAATGAGACCGACTACTGTAGCAGGGTCAAAAGAGAGGAAGTCAAAGGGACTGTACCTGGTACCATTCGGGGTTGCTGAGGAAGTTAATATAGTTAATGCAGGTAGCTGAAGCACATGACAAATGTCATCACGAGTAGAGTCTGTGCAGCATGGCTGGGAGCTGACAGTTGTAGGTCTGCAGGATTTGGAAGGATCGGTAGACAGGATGATGCGTGTCTCAAGGATTGTAATAATATCGGGAACAAAATCCACAGGGTAGAAGACCCGGGAGACTGGATCAGTGGAGGGGACCTTGCATTTTTGAGAGTCAAGTAGAGCTCAGAGGAAGTCTGGTAGATTGGATAGGAAAGTCCCACATCTACAGAGCTGAGAGATCGAGCCATAGCTCAACATTCCGTAGCAAACTAAGAGAGGGTGAGGTCGACACATAGGGAAAACACACCACAATTACTTCTAAATTGTAACGACTGAGGCTGACTGGTAGTTAGTTATTTTTTTTCAATTATTCCACATTGTAACCGAATTTTAGAGAAGTAATATAAGCCACTGCTGGCATCCTGTTTTACACCTTGTTCATGTAAGCATTTTGGTCTGTGTTGTGTGCATAGTTAAACAAGAACCTTATTCATAAGGCGACTTGCGTCAGTTGGTATCAGATCCCAGAAGTGAGTTTGGTTGAGAAAGGTGACTATACCAACCTGAATTGCATCAGTTCGTATCAAAGCCCGGAAGCGAGTCCGGTTGAGAAAGGTGACTATACCAACCTGACTTGCGTCAGTTGGTATCAGAGCCTGGAAGCAAGTCTAGTTGAGAAAGTGACTATACCAACCTGACTTGCGTCAGTTGGTATCAGAGCCCGGAAGCAAGTCCAGTTGAGAAAGGTGACTATACCAACCTGACTTGCGTCAGTTGGTATCAGAGCCTGAAAGCGAGTCTGGTTGCGATTGGATGCGTGGGGGTTTCAGCAGAGGTTGAAAATGGCTCATAGAGGCGTTAATGTCCGAGGACTAAGAGCACATGGAGCAGCAACCGTCACAGTGGATCGTGAGATGTTTGACGAATGCATCAGAACGATGCGAACTTTGACAAATGAAGTCGCAGTGATCAAAGAAGGCCAAAGGCATGGTTGTATTCTTGATGCGCTAGACCACAGCGACAAGGAAGTCGAAGAGCTGGAAGCTCGAGAAGAAGTAGCTGATGAACCAGAAGAGAAACTCATCAAGCTTCTGATGGATATGAGAGGTTGGATAAAGATAGACATGCATACCTACTCAGGGAGCCTTGACCCAGAATACTTGATCGATTGGTTCAGAGAGATGGAGAAATACTTCGACATAGAGTAGATTGAGGACCCTAAATGGGTTAAGACTGCATGTCTGAGGTTGAAAGGTCATGCCTCGTTATGGTAGGATAACGTACAGGCCGACAGAGTCAAGAAAGGCAAGGAGAAAATCAAGTCTTGGGACAAGATGGTCACCAAGTTGAAGCGTAAGTTCTTGCCAAACGACTATGTGATTTCGTTGCTCAGTAAGTTGTAGAACTTCCGATAGAAAGAGATGACCGTGAAGGAGTACATGGAAGATTTCTACTAATTGTTGATTCTGTCGGGACAAACCGATGAAGGAGAAGAAGTTGTCGCTAGGTATGTGAACGTCTTAAAATATGCTATTCAGTACGAATTAAGCATGTCAATATTCAGAGCAGTCGACGAAGCCTACCAATTAGCTCTTAAGGCAGACGAGAAACTGTCAAGGAAATCCACGACGACCAAGGGAAGGATGACTGGTCGGGGCACGAAAACTGTTTCTGCAAAGGGACAAAGTAGAGGTTACAGAAAGGAATCCATCGAAGAAAACCATTGAGCAGAGGGGACATCGATAAAGGAGAAAATGCAAGAGAATCGATGCGATGGTCATGAGGCTCGTGGTAGAGGTTTGTATGGTCGAAGTGGTCCATCTGACAAAAAGGGAGCTAAAAGACCAGCCGTAATTTGTTACAAGTGTCGAGGAGCAAGACACAAGGCATATGACTTCCTAAAGAACCTACATGCTGCAGAGAAGTCGAAACCCAGATGTCGTAAAGATGAACAAGTCGACGAGAGGGAATGATCGGCATTCGATAGCAGTGGAGGTGAGAAAAGGAAGAATAGAAATTTGACGATCTAGAGAGCCTTGATCTAGGAAGATCAACACGACATGATTGAGTCGGCACAGTGGAAGGCGATCTTTCGAATGAAGGTGCGAATCGGCGAATGGAATTGCAAGACCATAGTTGATGGTGGAAGCACAGAGAATCTTGTGTTGACAGAAGTCATCGACAAAATCGGGTTGAAGTGTCGGGAACACCCACATCCCTACAAGATCTCATGGTTACAGAAGGGACACCATGTAAAGGTTACAAGACACTGCCTAATCATCTTCCGAGTTGAAGGATTTGAAGGCAGTGTACTGTGCGAAGTAGTGCTGATGGATGCATGTCATCTGTTGTTGGGGAGACCATGGCAATATGATCGAAAAATGATCTATGATGGCCAAGATAACATAGTCACGGTGTGGAAAAATGGTGTGAAAAGGACTCTTAAGCTAAGGCTGGAGGAGCAAGCCGATAGTATGCACGGTGAGAGAAACCTTTGGGAAAAGCGAGTGTTGATGAGCATGGCGAAGGAATTCCTCGCAGAATAAGAGAGGTAGTCGGGATGTTTTGCAATCATTCCAAGAGGACCATATGTCGAAAAAACGGCCAGGGAGGAGGATATTCCGGTCGAAATCAAGGAGTTGCTCGAAGAGTTTCATGACATAATGGTCGATGAGAAGCCGACCAGATTCCCACCGATTAGGATCATATCCCATCAGATCGACTTGATTCCAGGGTTGAGTCTACCAAACAAAGCACCGTATAGGATGAACCCGATAGAAGGTCAGGAACTCAATCGACAGGTCCAAGAATTTTTGGACAGAGGGTTGATCAGGGGGATCCTAAGCCCATGTGCTGTACCAGCTATGTTAACTCCAAATAAGGGTGGGGAATGGAGAATGTGTATAGAATCCAGAGCCATCAACAGGATCATGATCAAGTATCGATTTCCATTATCAAGAATGGATGACTTGATGGATTGCCTGAGTGTAGCGACATACTTCACAAAGATAGATCTGAAGAGTGGTTATCACCAGATTCAGGTCAGAGAAGGAGATGAATGGAAGACAACATTCAAAACGAAGGAAGGGTTGTAGGAGTGGTTGGTCATGCCATTTGGGTTGACTAATGTACCCAGCACATTCATGAGGTTGATGAATGAGGTGTTGAAGCCATTCTTGGGAAAGTTTGTCGTAGTCTATTTAGACGACATTCTAATATTCATTCGAACCAAGGCAGAACACTTGGGGCACATTCGACAAGTATTGCAGAGATTGCAGGAGGAGAATTTGATGGTGAACCTGCAAAAGTGTTTCTTCATGAAGAAGGAGTTGGTGTACTTGGGATTTTTGATCTCAAGTAAAGGGTTGGTGATGGACCCATGTAAGGTGAAGGAAATAGTGGATTGGCCGGAACTGACAACCACAACTGGAGTAAGGAGTTTCCATGGACTTTCCAGTTTCTAGAGGAAGTTCATTCGGGGATTCAGTCAAATCTATGCACCATTGACAGAATGCATGAGAAAGGGCGAGTTTAGGTGGACGGACACTACCCAGAGAGCTTTCGACGAGTTGAAGGAAAACGTCACTGAGATCCCAGTGTTAGCGCTCCCAGACTTTAACAAAGTTTTCCAGGTCGATTTGATGCGAATGGGACAGCAATTGGAGCCGTTTTGAGCCAGGAAGGCCGACCAATTGCATTCTTCAGTGAAAAATTGGATGGAGCGAAACGGAAGTATTCGATCTATGACCAGGAATTTTATGCTATTGTCCAAGCATTGAAGAAGTGGAGGCACTATCTATTGCCCGCGGAATTTGTGCTGTATATGGATCACCAAGCACTGAGATATTTGAATACTCAGTCGAAATTAGATCAGCGACAACTGAAGTGGGTAGAGTTACTTCAGAGGTATACGTTCATGTTGCGACATAGGTCGGGCAATTCAAAAAAAGTTGCCGACGCATTAAGCAGGATAGTTGCACTGCTGAGCACGACGATAGTTCAGACAATGGGCATAAAGTCAGTAAATACATAGTATGAGACCAACAAGATTTTGCAAAAGCATGGAAGGCTTTTCATGAACCTTGGAGTGTCGACAGGACTTCGTACTTGAGCTATTTCATTCAAGAAGGATATTTGTTCAAGGGAAGTAAGTTGTGTATTCCCAGAGGATCGGTAAGAGAGAACCTAATCCGAGAATTGCATAGCAGCAGGTTAACAGGTCATTTTAGCATCGACAAGACTAAATCATTGATCGATGAAAAGTATTTCTGGCCGAGAATGACGACCGATGTCGTAAAGTGGGTTCGACAATGTCGAGTTTACCAATTGTCGAAAGGGAGAAGTCAAAACACGGGGTTGTATACTGTCACATACCCCAATTTTGTAAAAATTATGTAATTATTTCATTATATTCCTGAGACATTATGTTAAATTTAATGCTAAGTAGGAATTGATGACTCAACAGAGTCACTAGAAATGGAATGTAATTCAGAATATTTTATTATTAATAAATAAATTATGGAGACAACAGCATGGGAGAGCTGTTAAAAAGAGGTTACTGGTCAAACTGGTGGATGGAACTAGGTGGAAAGGAAAATGACAAGTGGCACATCCTCAAACACTTCCTAAGTTGCAGGTGGCAACTTCCCTATATTTGGGGTCGTGATTCCCCAAGGAAGTGGAATGAGAGCAGGTGGCTCATTAATGACAGTTAACCCAACAAAGACCTAGGCAATCTTTTAAATAGTACTCAGTGAACTGAGCTGGGGGGTTCGAATTTGTTCTAGAGGGAGAATGCATTCAGGTGAATGTTATTCAGGAATCCCATTGAGGAAGAGGGAATTACAGTAAGGAAGTTGTTTGAGAGGAATGTTGCAGTAACTTGGTTCCATTATAGTTGTTTGGGCTGAGAGAATTACTTTGCTGCACCTAGTTCCAACCAGGGAGACCAGAGCAAGCTCGGGGGTCCTTAGAAGTGTTGTCTGGGCACTCTCCAGGAGTTGGTAGGTAGGAACAGCCTCCCATTGTTGTTGTTGTCCACAGATCAAGACAGGTTCTGCCATTTATTCCTTTATGTTTATTAAAGATGAATGAATGTATGTTGTATTTATTGTTAATATGTCTAAGGCGTAATTAATTAGTTTAGCAAATTTAATATCTCAGAATATCAGTAGTAAGATTGTTAAGAGTTACTATGTTTTTCTAAATCGTTAATATGATGTAATATCCTTGTTGTATTACTATTAATGTATCTATAATTTTTGCAGTAAAATATTAATACTTTATGTAATAATTTATAGTTATAATTATAACCTAGTTAATTATATTTGTTGAATAGATAAGCAGAGTTTACATATAAAGTAATTGTACTCAGTACATTATAAGGTTAGCTAAAAAATAATAGGAACCATAGTAAACTTTGAACAATAAAAATTACAGTATTTATACACTGATAACTATTATTGTAGAAGAATGATAGCCACGGTCATGTTAGGTATAACAAGATACCAACCATAAGACAGAAATTATTAACCAGTCTCAATCTATTAAATAATCTAATACACAAACCCTAGTTAAAAATTTATCCAGTCGTTACCTATCAAACAAAACATTTGTGCCTAAACCCTAACAGAAAATCATCACGAGAAATTCATTAACAGTTAAATACACTAGTTATTGTTTTAGAAACAATAGAATAAACAAAACCATAGCTAGCTCGATGTCAAGCTTAAGCTTTATAGTATTATCCTTCCTTAAAACTTTCAGGTACCAACAGAATCATGATTGAAATAACAGAACAGTTTTTAGCTCATTTATCGAGCTCAAATAGCATAGTGATATCATTTCCTTTTTACTTTCAAATAATAGTAGAGGAAAAATCGTAATGATATAAGAACAACTAAACCATGTCACAATTGTAGAGCTCAGATTAAACCCTATCATTACAGTTTTTCAAGTACATTAAATACCAAGATCTGGAAACAACGATTTCCTCTACGGCCGTAGAACAAGTACACTTTATAGGCGTTTTTAAAAGCTTAGAGTTTGAAACACACGCAACACACCAGCTCAAATATACAGGAGGGATGGTAATAAGTCATAAAATCAAAACTTAATTACACAGGAAACAAAAATTATAACAAAACATAGTGAAAACCCTGTACATTATAAGAGAGCATAACTAAAACAAAAAAAAGAAACACGAGGCCGAACCTCATCTGCAGGCAGGCTCACATTCTTATCATCTATCTAATTATATACATAGTAATTCAGTTACAGAAATCCTTTAATACAAAAATAAGACTAATATTTACATTCTCGACTGAAGCCATAACAACCCTTTATAATATAGGGTTTAAACATTTCCAGGAACTTGTTAACAAACAGTTAAAAGACAAATTAGAACGGATGCAACTACAGAGTTACTCACTCCAAGTTCAAACCCTAAACATCCTAACAACCAGCAAGGTGGAAACGCCATGGTGAAAACCAGGGTTACCAGATTAAGCAACCAACTGCCGAAGCTTGAGTCATCCACATTGCGAATGGAGCCAGGGCCTGCAACAAAGGAGTATTATTAGTTATCACATAAATATTACTATTTGAGTTTTAAACAAATTCTTGTATTCAGAAGATGAAGATGAATCCTGTAGCTTACCTGTGATTGAATGAAGTTAAAAACACAGTAGGTAGTCTGTTAGCCACAAACTGAGGGAGTGTAAACCCTTCCTTATCACCAAATGAGCAACTGGCAGAGGTGAAGGATTCATTCCACGATGGAAGTCGTGACTTAACCAAGCCGAGAGATTGGCCACGCCATGACAGGGTGAATTTTGAGAACAAAAGGATAAACCCTAGGATCACGATTAACTTACAGCGGCTAACAGAAAGTCTAATGAGTTCCATAACGATACAAGGGACTAGCACCAAGAACTGTAGGAGCATGGGACCTACTACCAACAGCACCCCAGCAAAACTCAGACCGGGAGGTTCCATAGAGCGACAGAGCCTGAAGGCAAGGGGAAAAATGACAAGTAGTGTTTGGTCAACGGATTAATATCACCACACTTGGCTCCAAAACAACCACATAGCCTTTTAATATTTCCCATGCGGTGGGTCGACCTTCCATAGTTCAAAAACGAAGATCCCCATCATTTGTTTGCAAAATAAAAATGATAATATGGATATTCCTTTAGGATCGTGACACCATAGTTAAACCTGCCATTTATATTTTCCATATCCAAACAATGCTTCCAAACTTTGTAAAGTGAACATTAAGACGTTTCCCTACGAGCAATACAACCATGCATTAATCAATAGCGTTCAAGATTGAGTCTTGGAGTCCATTTACACTTAGAGAACTGGCTAATTATTATAAAAATTATAAGGAGGAAGATTTCAAGTGAGTGTTTTCTTGAGCGTAAAACATATCAATATTATTGCTTGGACCCTAGTCTCATGTGAAAAGACAAAGGGTACATCTTTTCCTTAAGGTCTACAAGATAATGAAATGAAGTTAAGTATGGTGGTTTACATTTCTACTATAATGGTGTCATCTGAGATAGCTTTGCACAAATGGCATAGGATGTGCCATTCCTTCTTTAGGTAACTTTAACTTGAATATTCAAGTCACGTAACTCGAAATTTCGGTGTAGGATTACTTTAGTCCTTTTCAATGGTTACTATAATTCAATAACAAACTATTAATAGACTCAGATTTATCGTATGGACAATTAGACTTGTTACTCTTCATGCTCAAGAAGTACGAAGAAACGTATATGTGAAAGGTATGTTAGACAGAGTTATGCAAAGTATTATAACCATTCCTGTCGGCAGAATAGTCTGGAAAATCACAACTGAATGCAATCGTAATAATTTAGGTTAAGACTAAAGGTGTTATAAATGTCATCAATCGTAGATCATACAAATAGAAGTAGTTTTATAATTCAATGCCAAACCCCTAACATGTTAAGAGAAGACTCGTATCAGATGGTTCCTGTGCTTCAAAGCTGAAAATTGAAATTATGTTTTAAGCTTATAAATTTGGCATGATACAGTAACAACGGATAAGTAAAAGTGGTCTGAACATGATGACCCAGTGACATTCTACAATGCTAGATAAGAGATATTATTGCATCACAATAATAATATAAAGGAAATAATACTCCATAGGGATACTCAAGTCATTTTGATCAAGGACAATAGCTATCATATTCTTTCGTAAATTCCAAATCTCTATTAGTAAGATTACAAGAATATCACAGGAAGGAATTCTACCTTTAAACACTTGACAACCTGGCTAGCATGTTTAGACTTTTTACTGAATGATTTGGTACAGCTAGAGGATTTATAATACTTTAAAGATTGGTTGCAGCAACCCGAACTTTACCTGTATATCTGTAAGAGAAAGAAACCTGTTGCATTAGCTCGGAAGCTAAGTAAGCCCAGTCTGCTATGGCAATTTCCCCTTACGGTTGTAAAAACAAAAAAACAATCAGCAACGGTAAAGAAAATCATATCAAAATCTAAGTATAACAACATATCATTCAGACACATTTATGATCACTTTAACTAATCAAACAGATCAATGAATGCATTTATTAATATTACCTGCTATTTTAAAAATTTTAAAATTTTCGGAAATTTTGGGTTTTGACATGTGGTATCAGAGCCAGGTTCAAATGCTAGGCCTTGATGTGGCCCCACTAGTTTCCGCAGGACGGTAAAAAAATAAAAAGAAAAAAAAATGTATGTATATATATAATGTACTAACTTATATTTTTGTTTCATGTAAAAAGAAACAGATTTTCTGAAACTAACAGGCAGGTATGGAGAAGCTAGGAGAATATGCTGAGGAAGAATCTCCAAACACCGATACAAGACAGATGTCCAGAGAACCTGTGATAGAGGAGGTAAAATTCTCACTCCTCAGAGCTGATGCAGACTATAAAGGGATTAAAGACTGAGATAGAAACAGTCAAGAAGGATAATGAAAGGATTCTGAAAACTCAAGAGCAGTTAAATCAAATTTTAATAGAAAAATTTCAAACTAAAGGAAGAAGCAAAAGAGCTGAATCTGAAGAAGCTAGTCATAAAAAAGGGTCTAAAAGGATGAAACTAGTTAAATCAGACAGCAGTTCATCCTCCGAAGGAAGAAGGGGACAACCAAGCTATCACACTACTAGTGACAGTAGTGAGGCTGAGCTGTATAACAGAAAGAAGAAGTTCAGGCCTTATGAAGAGATTTCTGGGGAGTTCAAGAAAATAAAACCCCCAACTTTCAATGGAGAATCTGAAACAGGAGAAGAGGCAGAATCCTGGTTATCCGGGATGAGAAAATATTTCCATATATACAACTATTCAAATCAACTAAAGGCAAGAATGGCCATCTATAACCTTTCGGGAAAGGCAGACATATGGTGGCAAGACTTGAAAAGGGTCAAGGGGATCAAAGAAAAATAGGTCAATTGGAGTACCTTTAAAAGGTACTTCAAAAAGAAATTTATGTCCGAACAATACTATGAAGAAAGGGCCAAGGAATTTTATGAGTTAAAGCTAGGATCTATGACGATAAAGGACTTAAACAGTAAGTTCTTAAGTCTGTTAAGATATGTGCCGTATTTTGTTGAAGAGAAACCTAAAGTACAACAGTTTCTTAGCTGCCTGCCATATCATATAAAGGACAGAATCGAATATGATAACCCTAAAAATCTGGAAGAAGCTATGCAAAAAGATAATTTATGTTTTGAACAGAATAAGAAGAAAGAAGGGATAGCCAACTGGAAGGCTAAAAAGAACAGTAATCAGTTTGAGTACAGGAAAAAGGAGTTTGTACCCCAGAAAAATTTCAAGAATAACAAGAACGGAAACCATTTTAATGGTAAAAGCTTCCAAGGAAGCAAAAATGGAGTTGCTAATCATTCCAACAACTTCAAGGGCAGTAAGGAGGCTTCTAACAATCATGGAAGTTACACAAAGAATTTTGAACGAAAGGAGCCTGTTAAGTGCTTGGAGTGCAATGGACCACACTATGCTTCAGTTTGCCCAAATCGAAAGAAACCAAACAACAATATTCATACTATACAAGATGAAATGACTGTTGGAGACCTTGCAGGGACTATGCCCCGAATCAATGCAGCGTTGGAGAACCGCCAAGCTGACTATCAAACTTCCATGGTGGAAGTAGGAGGTATGGTTAACAAAACCCCTGTAACTATTTTAATAGATCCAGGTGCTAGCCTTAGTTATATTTCACCACAGATAGTAGAAAAGTGTAATTTGACTGTTGAAAGGTTTGTTAACTCTTGGTCAGTACAACTAGCCACTGGGGCAAAAAGGAAGGTGAACTGTTATGTTAAGGAATGTGCTCTAGATATGAAGGATTTTAAAACTACTGTTAAATTAAATGTTCTGCCACTTGGCTCGTATGACATACTTATTGGTATGGACTGGTTAGAACAGCATAGGGTATTTTTAAATTGTTTTGATAAAACTTTTACGTGTGTAAATAATAATGAACAGCCTGTAACTGTTAAGGGTATTCCTAGGAAAACAGTAATCAGGAAGATTTCTGCTTTACAACTTAAAAGGGCAGTCAGAAAAGGGTGCAAAGCCTATGCTGTAACTATTACAGATGAGGCAGTTAAGTCTGAAATAAGTAAGATAAAAGTAGAGGATATCCCTGTAGTAAACGAATTTACTGATGTTTTTCTGGAGGAAATTCCAGGATTACCTCCCAAGAGGGAACTGGATTTCACAATTGAGCTGGTACCAGGTGCTGTACCCAGTTCAAAGGCTCCGTATCGTATGAATATTCTGGAGGTTAACGAATTAAAAACACAGTTAAAGGAGTTAATAGATAAGAATTACATTTGACCCAGTGTGTCCCCTTGGGGAGCACCAGTAATCTTTGTTAAAAAGAAGGATGGAACTATGCGACTCTGCATAGATTACCGTCAACTAAACAAGATGACAATTAAAAACAGATATCCGTTGCCTCGCATAGATGATCTGTTTGATCAGCTACGTGGATCTACGGTGTTCTCTAAGATAGACTTGAGATCAGGCTATCATCAGGTGAGAATTAAAGAAGAGGACATATTTAAGACAGCTTTCAGAACGAGGTATGGACATTACGAATTTGTCGTAATGCCATTTGGGCTTACTAATGCCCCAGCCATCTTTATGTGCTTTATGAATAACATAATGCATAAATACTTAGATAAACTTGTCGTCGTATTCATCGATGAAATTTTAATTTATTCTAAAAATGAAGAGGAACACAAAGAACATTTACGGATAGTCTTACAAGAACTGCGAGAACAACAGCTCTTTGTGAAGTTCAGTAAGTGTGATTTCTTCAAGGATGAAATCCAGTACTTAGGTCACGTAGTGACTAAGGAAGGGATTTTAGTTGATATTGAAAAGATCCGGGCAATTGAAGAATGGCCAGTACCAAAAGACGTAACAGATGTTAGGTCCTTCATGGGAATTACCGGTTATTACTGGAGATTCATTGAAGGCTTTTCAAAAATAGCCAACCCAATCACTTCCTTGCAAAAGAAGGGCAAGAAATTTGATTGGAACTTAAGGTGTGAAGAAAGCTTTAAGAAATTAAAGACTTTATTAACGACTGCGCCTATTCTAAGATTAGCAGATCCTAATAAGGATTTCGTGGTTTGCACCAATGCTTGTAATGACGATCTAGCCGGAGTGTTGACTCAGGATGGGCATGTCATTGCCTATGAGTCCAGGAAGCTGAAGATTCATGAAACGAATTATGCCACTTATGACTTAGAACTAGCTGCTATTATTCATGCCTTAAAGATGTGGCGACACCACTTAATAGGCATAAAGTTCACCTTAATGACTGATAATAAGGGTCTAAAATACCTTTTAGATCAGCCTAACCTAAATGCAAGACAAGCAAGATGGTTGGCCTTCTTAAGTGAATACAATTTCGAAATTCAGCACATAAAAGGAAAGGAAAATAAGGTGGCTAATGCTTTGAGCATAAATGCAAGGCTGAATTTTATATCAGCTAGCAGCACTTATACCTCTGATTTAAATGAACAGTTGTCTGAAGGGATAAAATCAGATGAAATTTATCAAAAGTTATAAGCTACAGCTAAAGAAGAACCTACCGAAAGTTTAATACAGGGTTATAGCCTAGACAAAGATGGATTTTTATTGTTTAAGGATAGACTGTATGTGCCTAATGTATCTAAAGTTAAATTGTTAATTCTGGATGAAGTTCATAAAACCCCTTACTCAGGGCATTCAGGCTACCAAAAGACTGTCACCATGTTGACAAAAGATTATTTTTGGCCTAGTATGAAATCTGAAACAGCTGAGCATATAGCTAGATGTTTATACTGTCAACAAGTAAAAATAGAACATCAGCATCCAGCTGGGTTATTACAACCTTTTCCTATTCCTAGTTGGAAGTGGGAAATAATCAGCTTAGATTTCATTACTGGATTACCCAGAAATCAAAATCAGAATGATTCAATTATGGTGGTAGTAGATAAATTGAGTAAATCAGCACATTTTATTCCTTTTAAAACCACTTACAAGGCTGCAAACATAGCTGATATATTTCTAAAGCAGATTTTTAGGTTACATGGTGTCCCAAAGGTTATTATTTCAGACAGGGATCCTAAATTCACAGGAAATTTCTAGAAATCTTTGTTTAAAGGATTAAACACAACACTGAATTTCAGCACTTCTTTCCATCCTCAAACGGACGGACAAACTGAAAGAGTTAATCAGGTATTGGAAGATCTGCTAAGAATGTATGTTAAGGATCAACCAGGTAAGTGGGAGGATTATTTACATTTAGCATAATTTGCATACAATAACAACTATCAATCGTCATCTAAGTTCAGTCCTTTTGAAATTTTGTATGGGCGTAAATGTAACACTCCTATCTCTTGGAATAACCCAGTAGATAGATTAGTGTTAGGTCCTGAATTATTGAAAGAAATGGAACAGATTGTGAAACAAGTGCAAGAAAATTTGAAGATTGCTCAGGATCGGCAAAAGAGCCAAGCAGATTTGAAAAGAACTCCTAAAGAGTTCCAGGTGGGTGAGCATGTGTTCATAAAGGTAAGACCAAAGAAGAGCTCCCTAAGATTGGGGAGTTGCGCAAAATTAGCGCCATGTTACTGTGGTCCATTTGAAATTTTATCTAGAATTGGTCAAGTTGCTTATCAGCTAGCATTACGACCTAATTTAAAAGTGCACAATGTTTTTCATATTTCTGTTCTGAAAAAGTACGTTCATGATGCTACTCATGTGATTGATTGGAACGTTGTACAGGTAGAACCAGAAGGGGAAGTTCTGGTGGAACCGGATTGTATCCTCGGGAGGAGGAAAATTACTCTACGGAATCGCACAATTGGACAGCTGAAGGTGTAATGGAAGCACCTTAGTCCTGAAGAAGCCACCTGGGAACTGGAAAGTAAGATGCGGGAAGCATACCCAAATCTGTTCTAGAAGGTGGCTCAGGATGACGAATAAGTAACATCGAGGACGATGTTACATTTTAAGGGGGTGTGTATGTCACATACCCAAATTTTGTAAAAATTATGTAATTATTTCATTATATTCCTGAGACATTATGTTAAATTTAATGCTAAGTAGGAATAGATGACTCAGTAGAGTCACTAGAAATGGAATGTAATTCAGAATATTTTATTATTAATAAATAAATTATGGAGACAACAGCATGGGAGAGCTGTTAAAAAGAGGTTACTGGTCAAACTGGTGGATGGAACTAGGTGGAAAGGCAAATGACAAGTGGCAGCATCCTCAAACACTTCCTAAGTTGCAGGTGGCAACTTCCCTATATTTGGGGTCATGATTCCCCAAGGAAGTGGAATCAGAGCAGGTGGCTCATTAATGACAGTTAACCCAACAAAGACCTAGGCAATCTTTTAAATAGTACTCAATGAACTGAGATGGAGGGTTCGAATTTGTTCTAGAGGGAGAATGCATTCAGGTGAATGTTATTCAGGAATCCCATTGAGGAAGAGGGAATTACAGTAAGGAAGTTGTTTGAGAGGAATGCTGCGGTAACTTGGTTCCATTATAGTTGTTTGGGCTGAGAGAATTACTTTGCTGCACCTAGTTCCAGCCAGGGAGACCAGAGCAAGCTCGGGGGTCCTGAGAAGTGTTGTCTGGGCACTCTCCAGGAGTTGGTAGGGGGGAACAGCCTCCCATTGCTGTTGTTGTCCACAGATCAAGACAGGTTCTGCCATTTATTCCTTTATGTTTATTAAAGATGAATGAATGTCTGTTGTATTTATTGTTAATATGTTTAAGGAGTAATTAATTACTTTAGCAAATTTAATATCTCAGAATATCAGTAGTAATATTGTTAAGAGTTACTGTGTTTTTCTGAATCGTTAATATGATGTAATATCCTTGTTGTATTACTATTAATGTATCTATAATTTTTGCAGTAAAATATTAATACTTTATGTAATAATTTATAGTTATAATTATAACCTAGTTAATTATATTTGTTGAATAGATAAGCAGAGTTTACATATAAAGTAATTGTACTCGGTACATTATAAGGTTAGATAAACAATGATAGGAACCATAGTAAACTTTGAACAATAAAAATTACAGTATTTATACACTGATAACTATTATTGCAGAAGAATGATAGCCACGGTCATGTTAGGTATAACAAGATACCAACCCTAAGACAGAAATTATTAACCAGTCTCAATCTATTAAATAATCTAATACACAAACCCTAGTTAAAAATTTATCCAGTCATTACCTATCAAACAAAACATTTGTGCCTAAACCCTAACAGAAAATCATCACAAGAAATTCATTAACAGTTAAATACACTAGTTATTGTTTTAGAAACAATAGAATAAACAGAACCATAGCTAGCTCGATGTCAAGCTTAAGCTTTATAGTATTATCCTTCCTTAAAACTTTCAGGTACCAACAGAATCATGATTGAAATAACAGAACAGTTTTTAGCTCATTTATCGAGCTCAAACAGCATAGTGATATCATTTCCTTTTTACTTTCAAATAACAGCAGAGGCAAAATCGTAATGATATAAGAACAACTAAACCATGTCACAACTGTAGAGCTCATATTAAACCCTATTATTACAGTTTTTCAAGTACATTAAATACCAAGATCTGGAAACAACGATTTCCTCTACAGCCGCAGCAGAAGTACACTTTATAGGCGTTTTTAAAAGCTTAGAGTTTGAAACACACGCCACACACCAACTCAAATATACAGGAGGGCTGGTAATAAGTCATAAAATCAAAACTTAATTACACAGGAAACAAAAATTATAACAAAACATAGTGAAAACCCTGTACATTATAAGAGAATAGAACTAAAACAAAAAAAAGAAACACGAGGCCGAACCTCATCTACAGGCAGGCTCACGTTCTTATCATCTATCTAATTATATACATAGTAATTCGGTTACAGAAATCCTTTAATACAAAAATAAGACTAATATTTACATTCTTGACTGAAGCCATAACAACCCTTTATAATACAGGGTTTAAACATGTCCAGGAACTTGTTAACAAACAGTTAAAAGACAAATCAGAACGGATGCAACTACAGAGTTACTCACTCCAAGTTCAAACCCTAAACATCCTAACAACCAACAAGGTGGAAACGCCATGGTGAAAACCAGGCTTACCAGATTAAGCAACCAACTGCCGAAGCTTGATTCATCCACATTGCGAATGGAGCCAGGGCCTGCAACGAAGGAGTATTATTAGTTATCACATAAATATTACTGTTTGATTTTTAAACAAATTCTTGTATTCAGAAGACGAAGATGAATCCTGTAGCTTACCGGTGATTGAATGAAGTTAAAAACACAGTAGGTAGTCTGTTAGCCACAAACTGAGGGAGTGTAAACCCTTCCTTGTCACCAAATGAGCAACTGGAAGAGGTGAAGGATTCATTCCACGATGGAAGCCGTGACTTAACCAAGCCGAGAGATTGGCCACACTATGACAGGGTGAATTTTGAGAACAAAAGGATAAACCCTAGGATCATGATTAACTTACAGCGGCTAATAGAAAGTCTAATGAGTTCCAGAATGATACAAGGGACCAGCACCAAGAACTGTAGGAGCATGGGACCTGCTACCAACAACACCCCAACAAAACTCAGACTGGGAGGTTCCATAGAGCGACAGAGCCCGAAGGCAAGGGGAAAAATGACAAGTAGGGTTTGGTCAACGGATTAATATCACCACACTTGGCTCCAAAACAACCATGTAGCCTTTTAATATTTCCCATGCAGTGGGTCGAACTTTCATAGTTCAAAAACGAAGATCCCCATCATTTGTTTTCAAAATAAAAATGATAATATGGATATTCCTTTAGGATCGTGACACCATAGTTAAACCTGCCATTTATATTTTCCATATCCAAACAATGCTTCCAAACTTTGTAAAGTGAACGTTAAGACCTTGCCCTACGAGCAATGCAACCATGCATTAATCAATAGCGTTCAAGATTGAGTCTTGGAGTCCATTTACACTTAGAGAACTGGCTAATTATTATAAAAATTATAAGGAGGAAGATTTCAAGTGAGTGTTTTGTTGAGTGTAAAACATATCAATATTATTGCTTGGACCCTAGTCTCATGTGAAAAGACAAAGGGTATATCTCTTCCTTAAGGTCTACAAGATAATGAAATGAAGTTAAGTATGGTGGTTTACATTTCTACTATAATGGTGTCATCTGAGATAGCTTTGCATAGATGGCATAGGACGTTCCATTCCTTCTTTAGGTAACTTTAACTTGAGGATTCAAGTCACGTAACTCGAAATTTCGGTGTAGGGTTACTTTAGTCCTTTTCAATGGTTACTATAATTCAATAACAAACTATTAATAGACTCAGATTTACCGTATGGACAATTAGACTTGTTACTCTTCATGCTCAAGAAGTACAAAGAAACGTATACGTGAAAGGTATGTTAGACAGAGTTATGCAAAGTATTATAACCATTCCTGTCGGCATAATAGTATGGAAAATCACAACTGAATGCAATCGTAATAATTTAGGTTAAGGCTAAAGGTGTTCTAAATGTCATCAATTGTAGATCATACAAATAGAAGTAGTTTTATAATTCAATGCCAAACCCCTAACATGTTAAGAGAAGACTCGTATCAGATGGTTCCTGTGCTTCAAAGCTGAAAATTGAAATTATATTTTAAGCTTATAAATTTGGCATGATACAGTAACAACAGATAAGTAAAAGTGGTCTGAACATGATGACCCAGTGAGATTCTACAATGCTAGATAAGAGATATTATTGCATCACAATAATAATATAAAGGAAATAATACTCCATAGGGATACTCAAGTCATTTTGATCAAGGACAATAGCTATCATATTCTTTCGTAAATTCCAAATCTCTATCAGTAAGATTACAAGAATATCACAGGAAGGAATTCTACCATTAAACACTTGACAACCTGGCTAGCATGTTTAGACTTTTTACTGAATGATTTGGTATAGCTAGTGGATTTATAATACTTTAAAGATTGGCTGCAGCAACCCGAACTTTACCTGTATATCTGTAAGAGAAAGAAACCTGTTGCATTAGCTCGGAAGCTAAGTAAGCCCAGTCTGCTATGGCAATTTCCCCTTACGGTTGTAAAAACAGAAAAACAATCAGCAACGGTAAAGAAACTCATATCAAAATCTAAGTATAACAACATATCATTCAGACACATTTATGATCACTTTAACTAATAAAACAGATCAATGAATGCATTTATTAATATTACCTGCTATTTTAAAAATTTTAAAATTTTCGAAAATTTTGGGTTTTGACATATAGACCATTACCAGTACCATATACCCCTTGGTAACATCTTATCATTGATTTTTTGTTAGGACTACCGAAGACACAACAGGGAAGCGACTCAATATTTTTTGTGGTCGACAGGTTTTTGAAGATGGCACACTTTATTCCGTGTAAAAAGACAAGTGATGCCACAAGGATTGTTGTACTATTCTTCAAGGAGATAGTCAGATTACATGGGTTGCAAAAGAGTATCACGTCATATTGGGATACCAAGTTCATGGGGCATTTCTGGAGAACCCTATGGAAGAAACTGGACACGAAGTTGAAGTTTAGCTCGGCGCACCATCCGTAGACAGACAGACCGAGGTGGTGAACAGAAGTTTGGGAAACCTTCTGAGATGTCTAGTAGTCGACAGACCCAAGCAATGGGAAAATGTGTTGGCACATGCAGAATTTGCATACAACAATTCTATGAATCGGTCAACAGGGTTGAGTCCATTCAAGATTGTTTAGGGGAGAATTCCACATGGAGTGGTGGATTTGGTCGAGTTTCCAACAGAAACCAGGAAAAGCGTGGATGCAGAATCATTCGCAGAACATATGCGTGAAGTGCATGAAAATGTGCAAAAGCGCATAGAAAAGAGTAACGCGGCATACAAGTTGAGGGCCGACAGGAAGAAGAGGCTACAATCATTCCGAGAAGGGGACTTAGTCTATGCATATTTGCGGAAAGAGAGATTTCCGACAGGTAAATACAACAAGATGAAGCTGAATAAAATTGGACCATGTTAAACCCCAAATCGTTTCCCCTCTCTTCCCCATTGTTAGCCACAACAAAACGCCCTTCCCAGCTAGGAAAACGAAGGTAAACATAGGAAATTCATGGAGGGAAATTCCCAACAAGCTCTAAACTCGTGGGAGAGCAAAGTTGGTAGATGGGCAATGGCTTGGGGAGCAATTCATGGCTCTTTTCTTGCCCAAGAAGCCAAACACGTTTTTCCATGCAGGGTGGTTTGCCCATACTTGAATTTGGACAGCCATACCTCCCATTCCCCAAGGCATTAACTAACTCAACCAACTCTTGGAAGAAATCAATGATTGGGTACAAAAGTCAACATGGTTAGTTGAGGGCTCATGGGTTCTCTCATTGACACTTGGCTTGACTCAATTGGCTCAAGGGTTTGAATATCCTCCTCCCAATTTCCTTGTAACATCATGCCCCATCTCTTGTTGCATTGCATAGCTAGTTGTGGGCTTTTATATTAAAATGCATATTTACAATTCCCATGGTTCACTAGCACATGGGTAGCATAATATCAAATACTTGCCTCTTCTAGATCGAGCGTTCACTAGCGGGGCATTGGTCTTGAGCTCCACGCTAGGAATCATACATAATATGCATACATTATTTACATTATAGCCCAAATATTACAAGGGTCAAAATGGGAGACATTGCATTCCCCTCCCCTTGGAATAACACCGTCCTCGGTGTTCCAATACCTAGGAATACATACATGTTATATACATGTCCAAAATTCACAAAATATGGCAGGTTTGTCCTGCATTTCACCCTTTTATTGGTTTTCAGGATCAAGTCCTTTGGCCTTCACAAACTATTCCTGCTGGTCGGGACCTTCTAGCTTTGCATGAGGGCATTGTTCCAAAAAAATCCCTTCCCTTTCTTTACCTTCCCGCTAATCTACAAGTCTGGAAACTTTATGGCGGCTACCCTATTGATGCTCCATTGTTGGGCAGTCACGGAGGCAATAATTTCCTCCACATCCCCAACTTTTCATTGGTTGCTTTACCCTTTCCTGCTCAAATTCCTTTGAGTCTTCCCACCTGGAACATTTCTTAATCGACCGATTGGATGAATGCTTCTTCATGGATCCACTTTCCTTTCCTTTATTGATTGCTCCCATCATGCTTTTTACCTCTTTTTGCAGGTGAATAGAGTCCTGCAAAACCTTGTGGTTCATCTCATTCTGTTTCCTCTATAGCTTGAGCATCTCTCCAAGATTTTCTTGGGTCCTGGTAATTGTTTGAAGAAGACTTTCAGCCAACTCTAATAGCCCTTGGTCTATTGCCATGGTCAATGGAAACAACTGACCACACTTTTCTTAATAGCAACACTTTCTTGTGCGGGATGCAACCAATTGTTTCACCTTCGTACCTGTGAAATTCATCATGTAAATCCTTTGTCGGGACAACAATAACATAAACATTAAAATTAGTCAATTATTTTCCCAATTTGACATGCAATGTCCATGCTTTATTCATGGAACTTGCACACTTTTCATGCTTTCCCAACATACACATGAGCTCATTCATGTTCATCCTTTCACAGAAAATTTACTATTTCAACATTCACAATTCTTTTCAAGCAATTAAACACAATCTATTTTCAGCCATGACATGCACTCAACAATCTTTTGTTTTATAAATGCATCAATCGAAGGAAAGAGAAGAGTAGGATTTTCTCCCTCTTAGTCTTGTTCTATTATGGAGATACACCATCGCTGTGGTTTCATGCTCCTTAGTCTCTTTCACTTCAATGTGAATGCTTTGACTTTCCTTTCTTGGCTATGACACTTAGTGTCTAAGGTCTGTCTAAGGATTTTCAGCTAGGAACCCTCCTCCATAGTTGCCTACAGAACCTTTGGCTGCTATGACCCCCCTATCATGTCCACTAACAACATCTTTCATTACTGCTCATATTGAGCTCTTTAGGACGGTCACATGTCCATCTGCATCCCTATGATGCCTTCATAGTCCTTGCTTCCAACAATACCTACACTCAAACATTGAATCAATTCACATGTTTAGTTTATTTCCATAGGGTTTATCTTTAAACAAGAGTTTAGGAAATCATAACCAAATTAGATACACCTGTATATTCATAAGTAAGAAGCTACAAGGTAACCAAATACTTATCTGTATTGGATGTCTCCACTTTATTCCACGAGATCCTTCTTTGCTTTGCAAGCCTTGGATTTCCCGTGGACACAGTTATGAATGTTGGGCCAGTGCGTAGGCTACTCCACAATCATTCGAATAGGCAATGCCAAGTCAGTACGCCGAATGGGTTTTATTAATTGTTTAAGGGGTGTTGGGCTAGCATACACACTGCTTTACCATCAAGTAGTTAATGCCCAACTAGTCACTCTCTGGACTTATCAAGAACTTTATAGCGTTCAACCAACTACTCCCTGGATTTCTCAATAATTTATATCGCCCACTCATTTACTCTCTGGATTTACCAACAATTTATATCGCTCACTCATTTACTCTTTGGATTTACTAGCAATTATAGTCTTTCAGGGTCTTGCCTTCCTGCAATGACCAAGGTTTCCAACATAGAAACAATAGTGTATCAGCTTAGTTGTTAGAATATTTATACCTGAAATCTTCATTATTCCAAACAAGACATAAAATGAATACTTATATGTATTATGTGTTTCCCCTCTGGTCCACAAGGTCCTGCTTCACTTTACAAGCCTTGGAATCACATATGGACTTTGATATAGTTAATGCTTAACTAGTACACCTCCCCATCGGCTGGATTTACCAAGAATTTGGTGGTGCCCAACCAATCCCATACCTAGTTGGCCCTCTCCAGTGCCGAGCCAGCACATTAGTCTGGGTCAGCAACCAATGGAAGGAAATTGCGCCACCGACCATTATAGGTCAAGGCTCTATTATGGAGCCATAGGAATCTCAGGGTTTTCAGTCAGTCTTGGCACCTGCCCTCCTACTACTGACCCAATAGGCATCTCAGGGCTTTCAATCAGTCTTGGCGCCCGCCCTCCTACTGCTGACCCAATAGAAATTTTATTCCTTCACCAATGTCACCACACCTTCTTGCACCATAACCCTTCACACACACATCAACTCTTCATTCATACAAGGACGCCACTCCTCTTGTGCAAATCGGTGGTTTCTTTTAGGAACTTTATAGGTGACTTTCTTGACTGCAGGTTAACATGGCCCCACTCACATAAGGATGATACCCCTTTTCACTACACAGCTCCATGGGTTTGTCCATCCCTTCCAGTATTATTTAGTGTGAGCATAGAAAGGTTACGAATTCCTATACAGTCCTTCTGCGTACCCTTCTTCACTTTTCCTCTAATGTGCAGTACCAATTTGCATCTGTGTAGGCTGACAACACAAGAAGGATAAGTAGGCCTATCAGTATCACTTCTCAAAATCGCATCCACATTCCATAACATTCACTATCAAGTATTGAAACACCGAGAATGCGTCCATTCCCTTAGGGTGTAGTCAATATTGACAACCTATCATGACCCGCCACCAGAAAAGGTGTGCACCCCTTTTCCAATGTGAGCCATGTAGGCCCTAATCATACTCAAGCAGTCTGAAATGATACATATAAATAAAGTAGAGCATGCTCTGCATATTAACCCTAATAATTTAGGCATGCATGTTCTTATCTAGGGTCACAGATTACTCATTCATTTTGCAGATGTATCTTTTCTTCATTTGTGAAGAATGGGGCTCCCTTCTCTGAGTCAACAGTTCTTCGGGTTGCCACCCCAATCTTTCCATGTTCCATAATCTACACATGTCTTCCTAGCATAGCTTTACCATCTCACTCTCATGGTCTTCCAACATACAGCTCAGCTAAGATGTCATCCTTAATAGATGTAATGGTGTTTCACTCGAAACCCATTTCCAAAACATGGGGTTCTTCCCATGGAGTTTGGCTTCTGCAGGTCATCATCTTCCTGCAATGTGTCTTCCTGGCACATTTATCAAATAGTCAAATAGTCAGCAGCATTTAACAATAATTATTCAATGGCATTAATAATTAAATTCAAGTATGAATTTGCAATTCTGTCCTATGCAGAATCGATTTGCTTAGCCATGAGTCTGTTCTCATATCGTTTGGCTCTTTCTCATGGTAGATTCCAATTTTCATCATGGACTTACCCACATTTGCCATGCCCAAAACAATCTACCTGAAATCTGAAACTTCAATCAACCAAACATGTTGTGAGTATCTATGCATATAATCATTTCATTGCTACAACAGTCACTGAAGTGATCTCAGAATTATAACACTCAATAATTCAAACACCTTCAGCTATTAACATTTGAGATGCAATGAAATATATATATATATCTATATATGCATCATCATCATAAATAAAATTGCAAGACATGGGTACACTATCCGTGCAATTTAAAAAAACTGTAAATACTCATTACTTCACATTCCATGCAATCTCTGTCCTTCCACAGAGCACTCTGGCAGCCCATCATCACGTCTTCCTTCTTCATGCAATCTTTCTCCTGCATTCATAGCAGCTCATAAAATTCTCTCAGTATTAACAATGGTTCACTATTTCGTCTATTATCTAAATGCATTGAAACCTATACATATCAAAAACGTGCATTCTCGCAATGCATCTCAACATGTGCACTTACACATATGCATGCACATTCACAACATTCACATAATATTTTAATGTGCATTCACTCAATGCATAATCCTTCAATACAACTTTGCATCAATCCACGGATACTATGCATTCCAGCATATTATGGCCTAAACATTCATATGGCATGTACTACCACAACATGACTATAGGTCTTTACTTTCTTTGGTTATTTAAACTTATAATCCAGCATACACAATGGCATGTTATAATTTCATATGAATGCGTTGAGGTTTCTAAGCAATTATAGGGTGTAAGGATCCTTTCCCTCACTCACCCGCACCTTATCATACTCGGTAGATTAACATTCACTTTCAGGCACTCAATACCATATGCAAACCAAATCAACATAGTTGAACATAGTTGAAGGGATCTTACCAAATCCTCTTTCAACATTCATGCAATTAAGCGCAAATAACCATTACCTTCATGGCTATCATTAACATCGTTTGATGTTACCTGATCAGTTGGCCTCTCACCAAGGTTACACAGTCCTTTTTCCAACCTCGTGATCATAGATTTGTTGCACCATCCTTTCCTCATAAGGTTGTTGGTCTTATGCAACAATCATCATCCACATATTTAGACATGCTTCGGTTGTCTTTGGTCCTATAACCATTGCAAACATGACTAGTTATTTAACAACCACCATAATCATCTTTAAGTGGCTCATTGCATATGCAAAACCTCACTATTCTACCAATATTCAATATCATATATATACACAAGTATTTTTACATGCACTGTGCAATGTTTATCAATATGCCATCTAGTGCATATTCATTTCAGCTATCTAATCTCTTACATTTTCAAGCATGCTTCTATGGTCTGATTCATACAACCATTATCAACAACATTACTAGTGATCAACCATAAGCAATACCATTAATGGGCTATTGCATGTGTAACTTTCACAACCTTTACCCATATACAACATCATGCTTTATGCATAAGCGATTCATATGCACTATGCAATGACTCCTTAATTATGCCCATTAACTCATATGCATTACTCTCCTGCATTTCCAACATCCCTATGCAATAATTTTCAACTTATGAAACTTAGGAAATATAAATACAATAGCAAGAGAGGAGTTAAGGAATTCCCCCTTTGTAATTCCTCATAGTAGCATGGAATTTCCTCTTCCGCATCATAGCTAATCCAGTTTCATGGGCTCTCTACCATGCACACAAGGTATCATAAGCTATAATTTCTCACCAAGTAGCAATTTAATACAGATGTAAAACATTTTTAGTTGCTACCTTTCAAGCATGCAAATCCTATGCTATAACAGAAATAGTTTAAGGTGAGAAGCTTCCCTCTTTATCAACGTTGTCTTACTTAGCTCCTATAGAATATTTCTCACCATTGATGACGTCTCAAGGGGACGATGGGGGTCAAGGGAAGCGCCCTCGTTTTTTTTTTTTTTTTGTAAATCCTTCAATTTCACGCAATCTGACACATAAGTTCAACGGCATTTTTCAACTTTTGGCACTTGAAAAATCTCTCTAGAAAACAGCTAAAATTCTCTGTTTCGGCAGACTTGGCAATTCTCTTCCGACCTATTGTGGACAAACTTGTTGATCTCTTCTGCCATTTGGATAAACTCGCCCATCTCTTCCGTTGTTGTGGAGAAACTCGCCCATCTCTTCCACTGTTGCGGAGCAACTCGCCCATCTCTTCCGCCATTGCGAAGCAACTTTCCCATCTCTTCCGCCATTTCGATGAAAACTCGCCACTTCCTTCCACCGTAAACACTTAGAAAATTTTTGAAATTTTTTGGACCAACTCATCGAGTCCTTCCGTCGTTGCAGACAAACTTGCTGAGTTCTTCCGGTCGAAAACTCAGCTTTTCCTTTCATCACTGTGGCAGAAACTCACCAACTTTTTCCGCCGTTGTGGAAGAACTTGCCAGCTTCCTCCGACATTGCGGCGCAAACTCACCAATTCCTTCCGACGCTTTGGCAGAAACTCACCAACGTTTTCCACCGTTGCAGACAAACTTGCTGAGTTTCACCGTCGTTGCGGACGAACTCACCGAGTTCTTCGAATTTGGCGAACTTAAAAAATTTCCGATCGACCATTTCAGAAAAAACTCTTTAGTTCCTACCGTTGTTGCGGATGAACTTGCTGAGTTTCACTGCCATTGCGGACGAAAACTCGTAAGTTCTTTCCAATACAGACTTAGAAAAATTTTCAAAAACATTTAGAAATTTCTTTCAAAAATTTGAAAGTTTGAAATTTTTCTTAATGGTCTATAATGAGCAGGAAGCATACTTACCCCTGCAAGCTATGATAGGTAGCCCATGAAGGCCTAAATGTTGCAACCAGCAGCTCTGATACCAAAATGTCATGTGCCCGCCCTTGGACCCAATGCAAGGAAGGGAACTTGATGCCGTTCTATGGGGCTTTTCATAAAACTCAACCAATTCATTAGATTCATAGCCATAAAAGAGATGTGTGTAGATGGAAGTCAAACAAACATGCACAGTGGAAATGAACTCATCCACACACATATTACATGACTGTTATTTAATTTAACACACTCAGCAAATTAACACCTTTGCAGAAGAAAATACACAATAAAATACTCATTTTGATGTAATGCTATCCCAACAACTAGCTATGTCGCTGCAATGTTCCTCCCAATCGTAGGTCTCTGCCTAGCCTGTATTATTTCAACACTCAGAGACCACCCCCGAGCTGGGCATGATATCTACAAGGAACTTGGGACTCTCAAACCTTGCACAACCAAAGCAATGGATACTCATCTCAACCCCAACACTCCTTTACACATAGTAGCTCAAAACTGGCATGGATACATAATTCAACCATGGATTCAAAGAACAGGGTCTATGGGTTTTCCCCAAACGTGGGCACACCAAAAGCAGATTTGTGGGAAGAAGGAATCAACCCCAGGGAAGAAAACCGATTTCTCCCACAGATGTATAAGCATTAAGTAGGCCAAAATGGACTCAATTAAACCCCAAATTGTTTCCCCTCTCTTCCCCACTGTTAGCCACAACAAAACACCCTTCCCAACTAGGAAAACAAAGGTAAACATAGGAAATTCATGGAGGGAAATTCCCAGCAAGCTCTAAACTCGTGGGAGAGCAAAACTGGTTGATGGGTAATGGCTTAGGGAGCAATTCATGGCTCTTTTCTTGCCCAAGAAGCCAAACACGTTTTTCCATGCAGGGTGGTTTTCCCATACTCGAATTTGGACAACCATACCTCCCATTCCCTAAGGCATTAACTACCTCAACCAACTCTTGTAAGAAATCAATGATTGGGTACAAAAGTCAACATGGGTAGTTGAGGGTTCATGGGTTCTCTCATTGACACTTGGCTTGACTCAATTGGCTCAAGGGTTTGAATATCATCCTCCCAATTTCCTTGTAACATCATGCCCCCATCTCTTGTTGCATTGCATAGCTAGTTGTGGGATTTTATATTAAAATGCATATTTACAATTCCCATGGTTCACTAGCACATGGGTAGAATAATATCAAATACTTGCCTCTTCTAGATCAAGCGTTCACTAGCAGGGCCTTGGTCTTGAGCTCCACGCTAGGAATCATACATAATATGCATACATTATTTACATTATAGCCCAAATATTACAAGGGTCAAAATGGGGGACATTGCAGTGATTGTAATAATCTCGGGAACAATAGCCACAGGGTAGAAGACCAAGGAGACTAGATAAGTGGAGGGGACTTGGCATTTTTGAGAGTCAAGCAGAGCAGGCAGAGCTCAGAGGAAGTCTGGTAGATTGGATAGGAAAGTCGCACATCTACAGAGTTGAGAGATCGAGCCATAGCTCGACGTTCTGTAGCGAACCAAGAGAGGGTGAGGTCGACACACAAGGAAAACACACCACAGTTACTTATAAATTGTAACGGCTGAGGCCAACTGGTAGTTAGTTATTTGTTTTCAGTTATTTTGTATTGTAACCGAATTTCAGAGAAGTAATATAAGCCACTGCCAGCATCTTGTTTTACACCTTGTTCGTGTAAGCATTGATTCGTGTTGTGTGCATAGTTAAGCAATAACCTTATTCGTAAGGCGACTTGCGTCAGCTTGTGTCTAGTAGCCATGATTTTTTTCAGTCGATCATTACTACCATGGATCTGCATTGTATTGGTCGGTAGCCATGTTGTACATCATATGAGATTGTATACTCAAATTCAGTTGTACTACAACAACGTCCTTCATTCGACAAGTCCATTGCCATTTCTTCTATCAAAGCATTTCACCTATCTATCTCTAACAGCTTCATGCTTTGGGGGGCATTCTGTTACACCTAAAATATACCCATCATGAGATTCAGTGTATACACCCTAAATTTTATTGGACTAAGTCAAAACCTAGGAGGTATATGTACCCATTTGTGCTAGGTTTTGAGAGGTCGTCGCAACTTGCTCTCTTGCAGTTTGCGACGAAGTCAGTTAATGGGAAAATATAGCTTCTTCGAGATCCTTCTCGAAGTATGATGACTTGTATCTTCATCTCTGACCTCTTGGGAGAGTTGGAACTTGGTTCCTAACCTATTGGAAAGATCCCCTAAGTCTCTCCTATCATATCTCAACCTATCATATCCATACCCCTATCCACTTAGTCCTATTTAAATGAATCTCATTCCCTTCCAAAAGGGAGGAAGTCTATGGTACTCTTATGCTGGTGAAATCAGGCTCAATAGATTTAGAACTCTAGCTTGGGAGACATTCACTTCTCTCTAGGAGCTCTGGCATGGCTTGTCGGAAGGAGCTTGCAGCATTAAGGCGATGGTTGTGATCCTATTTCTATTGTACTCTCCATTCTTTAATACAATTAATACAATTTATTTCCATAAACGTTGTTGTACTGATAATGTTTAGAGTTTTCCTCCTTTACTGATAACTTAGATCTATCATATGGAATGTATGCTTTCACTATTCTTGGTCTATCATATGTTCAATAGGGTCTAGTTGCTTGAGATCTGGAAGCGCTGGAGTATTGGATCAAAGAAGAAGAAGGAGATCTGCAAATTCAAGGTAAAAAATATACTCTTTCATTTGCACTCCTATTAGATCTAGAAAATTATTTTGTGTTCTGTCCTATTTGTTCTAGACTTACGTTAAGCTAGGGAGATCAGGACTTGAGTCCACTCTAGGTATATTATCCGTCAAACACATCGCGATCTCTAAGGCCTCTACCTATGACGCAACCTTCTGCTGCAACAATGGTTGTCTGATGTGGGGAAACAACGCAGCAATGAACCATTCCTGATGCTGTTGCGGAGCTATAAGCTCACTTGGTCCAACAATGTCTTAAATTTTTGATCGAATTCCCAGACCATTTCAATAGGTTTCTGCTTAATTTTTTTTTAACTTAGTTATGCACTGGGATTCAGACTTCGGTTTCTTAAACTCTGCTGCGAGTGCAGCCTTAATTTCTGCTAGGGTTCTTGGCTGTGCCTGAGAATATTTCATAAACCAATGCAAGGCTTTGTCTCTAAAAGTAGTGATGAGCTGTGCTCTATTCACAACATCATCCTGAACTTGCTTTACACTCCATACAGCTTCACATATAAACCAATGTTGGTCATGGTCTTCTAGACCTGTTCCTTTGAATATTGACAGTTTTATATCATTATCTATCATCCTCCTTCTAGTTTGTATAGCACCCTGAGTAGTGCCCTGAGTAGTTCTAGGATTCTGAGCAGCAAAAGTAAACGTGGAACTCAGAATAGTGCTAGGGATACTGCTCTATGGAATATTCTGCAATTGGGTATTCTAAATTGGAATGGTCTGGATCGGAATGGTCTGATTCGGAATGGTCTGAGTCAGAATGGTCTGAGTACTCTGTGGCGTGGGATGCGCGACACTCACAGTGGGTGGGTTCTGAGATAGGGAAGGTGCGGTATTTTCAACCGGCGGGTTCTAAGGGGTAATAGGTCGGATTGTGGCTGATGATGACGTGGTTTGGTTGTTAAGATCACATGGGATCTCAATATTCACACAAAATCCAGGTCCTCCAGGATTCTTTTCTTTATTAAACTTATATCTCTTTCCACTTTTGAGATTATGGGTTTCGTCATCAGAGTCACTGTATATACTTTCTACCATGACAAATTCAAAAATATTATTTCATTCTTAAAACACCTTTCTCAGCTAACAACATTTTAATGTATAGACTAAGATTATTTAGGTACTTACCTCTGAATCCTTCGAAGAAGTATGCTTCATCTTGGCTATGGGATTTCAGCATGTGTACAGCAAATTCTGTTACAAATCCTTCAAGTATGTGATCAACCCAGAAGTCGACTGCGCGCGACAGTGGGCTGTCTATTGCTTTGAGCTACGCCATGAAATCTGGAGTCCACTCTGTAGGAACTCTTCCTTGAAAACAGGTTGTCTTCTCTGCGAGTCGCGAGATCCACTTGTGCAACTCGTTTCCAAACAAAGCCCAGAAAATATCATGACTATCTCTCTGCATATATCTGTTCAACCACTGTGCATCAGATAGACGCGGATGTTTGTTCTCTTTCTTTGCAAACTCTTGTTGGGTCTTATCACACCAGTCCCAGATCTCTTTCTTTTCGGGATGCCAATTGTCTGAACCCTCAGGGAACTGATATTCTTCGTCGCACATCACTTTCAAAACACAATATCGCATCACTGAGTCTTAGCGCGGCAACGAAACCATTTTTTGGCTTAGATTATTGAGCTAGAGGTTTTCCAATGTAGACCCAGGTACTTCGCGGTTCAAGGAACCAACAAAACCCCTATTCACCGGCCCTTTCGGCAATAGGCTGCGCGCAGCCTGTGGTCTCACCCGAGACAATGCTGAGGGGGTGGTTGCGGAATCATATTTCCACAACCTAGTGATGTGAGTGTCAAAACGGTTGATGAGCAGCGCGATACATGACTCTTACTATGGACATATGGTTGCACGAAATCTCTACTTCACGTCAGTTACTTCAGCAACTGAGGCGCTTTCGCAACACATGCATCAACGGAATATGCGGTAGGGGAAGGTTTGATGACAATCAGGACATCGAAACAGCAAATGCGCTTCCTCCTTAGACTTAACAGTTTTGCAAGGCTTGCTTTAACGGATTCTTAGACTTAGTGTTATGATGATAATCTATTAACATCTTATCTCACAGCAACTTACTTGGGACAGCACGTCAACTAGACCGCGCAACACTTCATGATTTGAACACTTCTACTTCAACCGTTCCTAAATATCTTTATTCAGTCAATAACACTTGGGATTATTATTCTTACGATGCATGTAAATGAATAGGCCATAGATTATTGAGTGCTCCAATGCTATGCTCAAATCTGGAACTTAACTAGGTGATTATCCAATTGATTCATACATTCAAAGAATTAGAAGTGTTGAGTACTTAACATTCATCCCCATGTGTATTACTTAACATATTATTCCACCCATTCCTTTGGCGAATACAGACAAAAGCAAACACACAACTGATAATTACAACATCAAGCATCCATACTAAGTAAACGAACAATTACCAAACACAAATAATCACACTACATAGGATTTAACGTGGTTCACCCCCCGGATGGAGGCTACGTCCACAAGAACTGTTGTTATATTGATCTTTTGGGAATGGTACAATAGTTCTTAGTCCGGGCACTCAGCTTCAGAATCTCTTCTCTCTCAGATAGGTCTCTGCACACTTAGCTGCAGAGCCTTTACAATAGCTTTCAAGCTCAAAAGATTCTAACCATGTTCAACAAATGAAGAGTAACCCTTTCCCATACAAAAATGCCTTATTTATATATTACACCCATGTGTCGTATCTTTACAATCAGTAGGACAAAACCTTAAGGTTTCCATAACTGACATGGATAACTGCCACCCTCGCTGTCGCCACCGACAGCTTGCTACGCCTGCTCTGGGCCATCCTGCTAGGCCACTCGTGGCTCACATGCTCATCTGATAGCCGCAGTCGTCAAAACGGTTACAACTGCATCGTGGCTTGTCCCTTTCCACTCCTTCCGCCTGGCTTTCGCCATCGGCATAGTGGCCTAGCTTCTCAACTGCTTGCTGCCACTCTCCTTGGCAGGTCGCTTTCCTATTCCTTCCACCTGTCTCTTACCCAAAATAGGTCATTTCCTCGTCTAGCCATTACCAGTATTTCTTACCAAAAATAGCTTTTGTGCGGTTCTTGTGCAACATCATACTGCGCAATCCTGTCTTTCCCATTGCTTTGTGAGACACGCGTAATTTCTCAAAACTGCCCTCATAGCCTGTCGCAGCGTGCGATGCACCCTTTTTCGCAGTTGTGCAAATATTCCAACTTGGGCCCCGCCCAATAGTCTTCATGGAATCCAGTAGCATTGTGCACCAGTCATATACCATGGGCCTCATGCACTGTGATGTGTAGAACATCACCAATCTCAAATCCTGGTGTAGAGCTGCCGAACTTGAAATCCGGACGAGGGTAGCCACTATGATCTTCATACTCATACTAACTATGGATTTGATGGGTACCTGACTCCCCACCGTCCGTGTGTCGGGAAGACGATTCCGATCTATGTAGTCGGCGATGGTGATCCCTCCACCCACAGATCGAGATTGAAGACTTGCCACTTCACCTCCGAACATGGGTGCCCTAGTTAGAGCCCCTTTTTTCCTTTTGGCGCCCATGCTATTGTTTCTCTCTAGGATTGGGAGTCCTTTGTAGTTACGCCATGACTTTGCGATAAAGAATCATACTCTACTTTGTCTTATGATGGCCATCTCCCATAAGGACTCCCCCCAATTGTACCAACTTGTGAATGCATTGCATCATCCTGCTTGTCGCTTGAGCCTGTGTCGGCTTCCAGTTACTCATTTGTTAGCCTGGTGCCTGAGCACTTTCCCTGTGGAGCCTTGTAGAGATTTTGTTTTCCCTCCACAATTTAGTGACCTTTTGACCTCGAGAGAATACCCCCCCCAGTGTCCACATCTTGCACATGCTTCCTTGCATTGATCATAGGTATGTTCTACTGCTTGGGACTAGTCTGCACGCTATTTGACACTCGTTCCTTTGATTGTTGGACTATAAGCAATTTTATTCTTTTTCAAGCTTTCCAAATATGCAAAAGACCAAAAAAAAATCAAATATTCCAAAAATCCGGACGAGAAAATATTTACTTCTTATTGTTGGAATTTGTTGTGTCACCTTTGAATAGATCATTCATTCCACTCCATCCATTATGAGTCGGGACTATAGTTGGACCTTAGGAGTTGTGCTCATTTCTCAATTTTAATCCATCAATTGGTTAAGCTTCCAGTAATTATGGAGCCCATTGTCAATGCCTCCTGCATTGCACAGTCTTATGTCGAGTCTATGCTTCCTGAGTCTATCCATCTGCTCATGACCTTGTTCAAAGGAAGTTCTGAAACCAGATTCGGCCACTCCTCAGATCTCTTAACTATTGCATGTTGGCCATCCTTATTGAGTCAGTCCGTTTCACTTGAGTTCTTCCAAATCTTTCAGCATAGTTGTCACCTCGTGTTGGTTGATGGGGGATGCCTTAATGCCCTCCTTCTAGCGAGTTTCATTCCATCGACATCAACCCATTCATTCTGGAACTTGAAACTTAGAGTTTGGTTGAGTACCTTGAGGCTTGCAGTCATTAGTGGTAGGTTCTCTCGCCATCGACAGTTTTGGGAATACATCAATGTCCCCTGATCGAAGGATTCATCTTAGTGTTCAACTTCAACACATTTATTCGCACTCTGATTATTGTACTCTGTGCCTTGATGCCCATTTTCATTATTGGTGGGTTATCTCGCGTCTATTAACGGTATACATCATTGACTGGTAATCAAATGATGTCACATCAGGTTCAACCTCAACACCTTTTATTCACTTGATGGGACTTGCACCGTAGATGATTTGTGTAGAGGACCCCAGGAGATAGTGGCATTCAGTATGCTACTTATGATCGTGACTTTACATCTAAGATATCACCTCTCAAATATCAGCAGTTTGTACCTCCAATTTGCACTAGTTGTTTCCTTTCAGCAGGAGACTGTCTCTTACTATAGATGGTTATGGCTATGATCACCTATGACATGTATTCATTTATGTACTGCCTATTCATGGCCATTGTATCATATTGTTGTACTATACCGACATGTATTCAAAGATATTATTGGATTATGATGAGTGAGTTGTTCCTTCCACTTGTGTCTCCATCACTCCACTTCTGAGATTTATAATGTATTTCTGCCATCGTAGCACTATTCTCTGACCTCACACATTAGGGGGCATTTGTTACAACATAATTTTCCACCTTGTGAGTATCAACACTCTTTGGCCTTCAGGATCCATTTCACTGACTCAGAGGCACTTTATGTCCTTCATAACACATTTTTCCCTATTTTTCTTCCTGTCCGCTTGCTGTTACACTTCAGCCAGCATACCCACGAGCTGCTCCACTATAGTCTACGGGTGACAAGTAAAATGGTAGAAACCACTAGAAAATTACTTTTTACTCCCAAAAAGCGGTTTTAGGGTGACCTTTGGCCCTCCATTTGTCTCGAAATGCCTCGATGTGTCCTTTCACTTACCTTTGGAAGGCTATATATTGAGCACCTATGCAATATGGAAGGGAGGAGAAAGAGAGAGCAAGATAACTCTAGTGTATTTTTTTCTTGACTTGATTCTACACTCATTGATCCTTGTAGTTTTGAAATTCTTATGTTCACCTTCTAAACTCCTTTCATAGTCTGAGTTTTCCATTCATGGAGGATTGAAGTGGTCGAGGCACAAGTGGATTGACCTAGTTCTTGGTTCAAATTGGTTGCCGGCAAGAGGTCGCATATTGTACTTCTTGTTATTTATTAATGGAAATACTCGTTTTATCATCCAATTGATATTGTGAATATTGTTAATTTACATTGGGTTATATTTGCTTATAATATCATGGATCATGCTATTTGATTATGCCAATTTATTTCACATATTATATGCTCTTGCTTGTACTTGTTGTTGAGGCTAATCTGCAAGTTCCAGTGTAGAATTGGAAAGCTTCAACGGGGATCTACTTCGAACATCCGGTTTACGGTTGTTTCTTACTCACATATATTAGCATTGTCAATTATATAGCATTGCATTGGGAATTGAGTCATTTTCTGGTAGTCATCTATCTATTGTGGTTTGCCCCGAAGCCATAGGAAGTTTTCTCCGAAACATCGAGGGTTGAAACAATCCCTCGATCGAGCTATCAAAACCTTGATCGAGGGTTGAAACAAGACCTCAATCTAGCTTTTGAAAGCTCGATCTAGCTTTTGAAAGCTTGATCTAGATTTTGAAAAAAATAAAAAAGACCCGCAACCTATTTTGTAGGCCCTCGATCGAGCAATTTGCTCGATTGAGGGTTTTAAAATACCTCGATCAAAGTCTATGTAGAACCCTCGATCAAGTTTTCATTTGGCCCTCGAGCAATGTATTTGAAAAACCTCGATCGAGGGCCTAAAAAATAGGCCGAGCCCTTTTCACTGCAGAAAGAAACTTTTGTCTGTCTTTCAAAGGCTTAAACTATGTCATTAAAATCACATTAGTGGGCGAACTTGATACCGTTGGATTCGTCAATGAATCCTCTATGCATATACATAAAATTTATGAACTTTTATCTTCGTATGCCTTTTGCTTTTAAATTTCTACTAAAAATTGCCCTAAAAAACCCTGTTGACAACTTCGAATAAGCTCAAAGATAAATCAACAACATTCAAAATACACATCCAAAAAATTTGAAAAAATATACAAGCACTAGATCAGTGTGTTCTCTTCAAAATGGTATTTTTAGTTTTGCAAGTTATGTAAACAATCAAAATATTTGGGGCACACACGCACATGTTTGCAAAATGGGACTGAAATATTCATTGGTCAGTTTCGAAAAATAATAATAAATATAATTTTTGAGAAAAATTATAAGAAAAATATGTAAGCACTAGTGCATTCTGTCTAGATCATGTTCACATATTTCATTTTTTTTAATTATTAATTTAACATTAAATTATTTTGCACACACACAAACCACTTGTTAATTGCTCTTTAAATTTTTAAGGACACACGTTTCATTAAATGAAAATTTTACATGATAAATGACATTGGTATATTTCAAAAAATATATCATTGGGAATCCAACATAATTCTCTACATTTTGTTTTTTAACCGCATGTCGAAAGTCATATGGAAAATATGACTTTCGAGGGATTCAATTTAATATATGGGTAAAATTTCCATTTTTCATTGCCATATTTTCCCAAAAAGAGTTACCCATCTTCATGGAATCACCATAAAATAATGAGTGTTGCCCATCTTCATGGAATCACCATAAAATAATGAGTACATGTCATGATTCTATGTTTTAGTTTGTTTTACCCCTATCTTTCCTAGACAATTTCAATGAAAACATAAAACAAGTTATATATGATCCGGACAAGTACATGAGGTAATGTGTCACAATTTATAATTGAAAGGTTAACTACAAGGATAATTTTAAGGACCCATACTTATTTAAAAGTGTATAAACCTTAGCGAATCTTTCCAATTCTTAAAATGTCAACTATAAAATATTTAGCAATATTTTTCTAAAATTATTTCAATTTATAAGGATTTTATATAGTTTATATAATAATTTGGCAATTTTTAGAGTGAAAAAAGTTTACCCCATCCAAATTGGGTGAAATGGGGCTTCAAAAAATACAAATTGGCGAATATTTTTTTGGAAAAAAACATGGAAAAATAGCCCATGGGCTAAATTTCGCCCCTAAAATTATCCTTGGTTAACTACAATATAATTGGCATAGATATGATTTACTTGCATTGTACATATACACATATTTATTATTGTTTTGAATATTCCTACAATATATTTAAGTCGCATCGACGTGTATAGGTGATTTTTTGCAATTGTATAATATGTGCAACCCTTTCATACCCTATTGGTTTCTCTTGATTTCCTTTTCAGATGACCCTACAAATTTGTTATCAAAATGTAATAGGTTTCAGATTCTAGATTGGCTAAAATGTCTTAGTCATTATCATAAAATAATGGAATATACAAATATCAACATACAATGTAGAATTCAGCTGAAATCACCTTAGAACTATGAATGTGGTTAGCAGGTTCAACCATTTCATCATTTGAAACATATGTGTTTGACATTAGAGACAAGTTGTTCCTTGAAGATTCTGAAAAACAAAACATGCATTTTATATGTTTCCATGCTTACTTGATCTTCGAAGAAAACAAAAAAATGTAAAATAAACACAACAACTAAATAAACACCTAGTTGTGCTCATTGTCAACAAGTTTAGGTCAATATATTGAGACATGACATAAGGCATTACAGTTTACAAAATTTCCAGACATCAGCAATGGAACATGCACAAGCATTGCACAAATTATATCACCCACCTTCAAAAATAAACCGCCATATGAAATGATATTTCCATTGGTAAGATAAATAAGAAGACAATACTACCAACAAATCAGATATAATATATGATCAAGATTCCATGACAATCATGTTTACAGTCAACATATCCAATAGTTGGATTATTTTCATGCATACAACTTTGCATAATGGATTAAAATGAGATGCACCATGCAACACTAAAATTTATATGGTGCAATCCAACATTCATCAATATAGAAGTGAAATAACATGGAAAACAGAAAAGATAAACCTCCAAATTCTGAAAAAACCTATTACACTGCATCCCATATATTCCAGAGGAAAAGGTTGAGCCATATATTCTACAGGATAAGATGTATGTATGCCAGGTAGAAAAATCCATGAACTCTTAACAATGCTCAGCATACAATGATGCACCATATTATTATCCAAGTCACTAACAAACACCAAGATATGGAAACCATAATTCACATAGGGCTATATACTGCCCCCTTTTCTGGGGATGGAAAAATGTGTCCTCTCAACTTCTAGAGACCATAAAAATGTATGGAGTAGTTGAGAGTGAACTCCTCTCTTTACAGATCAACACAAAAGTGGTGTATTTTAACATATCGGAGTTGCTTATCAAACTGAAATAAATTATAACCAAAATGAATGAAGTTGTTGAAGAAATAGAAAGACACTAGTACTAATCTCATGCAACACTAAAAACTACTATATTGAATATCCATAAGCGTCCGGTGATCAAACACTCTCTTTGCATGGACCACAAGAGATTGAGATGGTATTTCGCATATTTTTAGTTTTACAAAAGTCACAGGCTAGAGAATGAAATTTTTATCTTCATTGATGAATAAAGTACTAGTCCTTTATGTTGAGTTAAATCCATTATAGGGGTTCATTAGTCCTTTTCAAGCTAGGGCCTAGTTGAAGATATTTTTGGTGAGCATGCCTTCTTGTATTCGTTACATTTGTTTGTTTCTTCTAACTATCACGTGGTTTGTAATTCATTAAACCAACATATTGTATTATTGAGTGTTTGATGAATCGCTCATGTTTTACTTCATTAATTGGAATGTTTAATTCATATTGTTAACTCTTTTAACAACATAGTATGACCTCATTGGTAAAGGGGCTTGTTATGATATTCATAACACTATAAAATAGTTTGATTTCATCACATTTTGTTATGATTTAATTTCCATACCATTCAGTTATTGTTACTAATAACTTTATTTTCAAAATATTTAGTTTTTGAAGTAGTAGTCTTTCTCTTTGGAAGCATTGTAATAAAAAGTAAGGTGGACTTAGAGAATTATCTAGAAGAATGAAGTGAAATACATACCTAAACGACCTTTTCTATAGAACACTTAATATTTTTTTGTATAAAATTACCTTGTAGAATAGATATACATACAATAACATATAGTTTTCATTAACTAAAAATAATAATGTAGTCACTTAAGTTGCATTTAGTGTCTTGAAGGTTGCATAAATAATACAAAACACTTCACAAGCTTACAATGCATTAGTAAATAATTCAAATACAAGTTATTTACTTTTCATTAACTAGAAATAATAATGTAGTCACTTAAGTTGCATTTAATGTCTGAAGGTTGCATAAATAATACACAACACTTCACAAGCTTACAGTGTGCTAGTAAATAATTCAAATACAAGTTCAAGAATTTAATAGCCCATATATTGTTGTAAATCTTCAACTCATCAATTAGTTAGACTTGTATTGAAAAAGTATAATCATATGACCCATGATGACATGTCTATCCTCTCCATTTTAGCATCCAATTCACGTCCATCCTTTTATTTTTTATAAATAGGAACTAGGGAAAATTTTAGGGGTGAAATTTATGTTAGAATATTACTAAAAACCCATCTAGACTTGGAATATAAGTTATTATTCATTTTTGATACTTTCCTGGGTGTTTGACTAGGTTGTTGGACACATCTTGCCTTTTTAGGCTCACAACTTGCCATTATTATCTACATGAGCACCCTCAACTAGATTATGGATAAATTATGCCTGCTTTTATGATTGTCCAGAATAGTAAGAGCACACTTCCTGCTTTTATACAGATTTGTCCTGCTTTTTCTACTTTTAAGTGGATAAGGATAAAGTTGGGTGATTTTGTGGACTTGGAAAGCTATCTACTTTTTGTCCAACACATCCTCCATCTATTTCTCTCCAAAATCCATCATCTTACTACTTTTTCGTCATTCATTAGCTTCCATATATGATTTAACTAATTCATGAGATCCTTGACTGATTTGGAAAGTGATATTGCCACTATTGGGGTTTCTTTTCCTTTTTAGTAAGCATGCTTTTGTGAGCTACTCAAACTTCCTGTAGTGCATTCAAATTTCATTTATGAGATATATTATTTATTGTACTATCATTGTTCAATAATATCATGATGGAATTTTATGTTATTGAGTTTCTTCTCTCAAGTTAATTCTGCTGAAATTTTTTTCCTTCTTTGCATTCTTGCAAAACTAATTGTGAGGTTTCTTCAGTGAACTAGATTTAGGCTGTGACAAATTCTCACATGGTATCAGAGCTATGTATTATTGAATTTCCTCTTGATTTTTTTTTGCAAATATTTTGTGCAGGTACAACAACTTCATGGATTCTTACGTTGTTCCTCCTCTTACTCTATTCGATTATGTTGAGTGGAAGCCAAAGATTGTTGTAGCTCTAAAGAGACAATGTCTCTATGATGTGTCTATTGATGCTGTGAGCAAGCCAGAATCCTTTGAAGAGAAGAATGAATGGCTAAATGATTGTGATAGAGCATTTGGAGTTATGTGTCTAGCAATGTCTTTAGATATGCACTACCTCATTGGTTATGCAGACTATCCTTTTGAGCTATGGTCCAACTTGGACATCACTCTAGATAAGGAGAAGATTGGTTCATGTAGAGATCCCATGGACACGTCCTCATGTTTTCTCCCTCCTGATGGCTCAGCCTCAACTCTCTTTGAATAAATTCTTCAAGATGCAGAAGAATAAATTGCAGACATTTCATAGTCAGTTCTTGTTGAAGATAATCTCCATGATTTGAATGCTTGATGCAGGAGCATCGGGACCTAGGAAGATCAGTCAAAATTGATCAACATAAGGAAGCTGACCAGAGGGACTGTCGATGACCGTTGGTCCGTGAAGCAAATTGACTCATTGAAGTCAATAAGTCGAGCAAAAGTTGTCGAAGCAGTCGACAAGAGTGAAGAGGTTGAGAGTCAACATGTCAATGTCTATAGGAGACAGTCGATAGGAGACAAGTTGTCGTAGAGTCGTGGGAAGGTCGACATGTTGTCGGACCGCAACATCGACAGATTGGGCATGAGCCAAGTGAGGATGAAGGGGTGGAATGGCAAAGCCTAAGCACAGAGTGAAGTTGAAAAGTGAGTCAAAGCTAACAGGGGGAAGTATGGCCGATGGGATGGTTTATTGTAGCATGTCAGAGGAAGCGTAGAAGTCAAGGAGAGTACATGCAAACCGTTTAGAGTTTCTAAGGAAGTTAATAGCAATTATTGCAGGTAGGTGAAGACATGACAGATGTCTTCACAGGTACAGGTTGTGCAGCACGGTCTGGGCGCTGACAGTTGCAGGTCTGCAATATCATGAAAGGATCGGCTAACAGAGAATGCGTGTCTGCGGTATCGCAGTGGTATCTGGAACAACAGCAGCAAAGTAGAAGACCAGGGAGTTTGGATCAGTTGGGAACAGTTCCATTTTGTTGGAGTTGCAGAGTAGAGTTCGGGGAGAAGTTCTGTAGATTGAAGAGAACAATCACATAGCTTCCGAACGTAGAGGAGATCGAGCCATAGCTCAGAGTTCAGCAACGAACCAGGAGAGGGTGAGGTCGACACACAGAGAGAGAACACCGCAATTACTTCTATATTGTAATGGTTGAGGCCGATAGATAGTTATTTGTATTTACAGTTATTTCGCACTGTAACCTATTGGTAGAAGTAATATAAACCACTTATGGCATCCTGTTCTACACCCTGTTTGTGTGAACATTGTGGTTGTGTTGTGTGTATTGTTAAGAAAGAACCTTTTTTCGATGAGGTTCCCTTGAGTCAGTTGGTATCAGAGATATAGTATCCTAAGAGCCGAAGGATAGCTATATCAGAGCTGGAAGTGAATCCCTATGCACAGAAGAACGTCGAGTGATATTCATCCTGCAAGTGTGTTGAACAGCTCCAACTGAGGTTGGGTAGAGCTGTACATGACTTTTTGAAGTCCGGTTGATATTGGATGAGTGAGAGTTTCAATAGAGGTTGAAAATGGCTCACAGAGGCGTTAATGTCCGAGGACGAAGAGTGTGTGGCGCAGCAGTCACAGTTGATCGTGAGATGTTCGATGAATGCGTCCGAACAACGCGAACTTTGAAAAATGAAGTCCCAGCGATCAAATAAAGCCAGAGGCGTGATTGTATTCCTGATGAGTTAGACCAAAGTGACGAGGAAGTCGAAGAAGTGGAACCAAGGGAAGCAGTGGAAGATGAACCAGAAGAAAAACTCATCAAGCTTCTGACGGATATGAGAGGTCGGAAAAAGATAGACATCCGTACCTACTCGGGAAGTCTAGATCCAGAGGACTTGATCGACTAGTTCAAAGAAATGGAGAAATACTTCGACATAGATTTGATCGAGGATCCTAAGTGGGTTAATACTGCATGTTTGAGGTTGAAGGGTCATGCCTCATTGTGGTGGGACAATGTACAGGCTAACAGAGTCAAGAAGGGCAAGGAGAAAATCAATTCTTGGGACAGGATGGTCGCCAAACTGAAAGGGAAGTTCTTTCCAAACGACTATGTGATTTCCTTATTCAGGAAGTTACAAAACTTTCGACAAAATGAGATGACCACGAAGGAGTACATGGAAGAGTACTAGAAACTTTCAATAAGGTTGGGCCAGACCAACAAAGGAGAAGAAGTTGTCGCTAGGTATGTGAACGGATTGAAATATGCCATTCAAGATTAATTGAGCATGTCAAGATTCGGAGCAGTGGGCGAAGCCTACCAGTTAGCTCTGAAGGTAGAAGAGAAACTGTCAAGGAAGTCCACAGTCACCAGAGGTAGGATGGTTGGTCGGGGTGCGAGGACTATTACCGCGAAAGGCCAAAGTAGCGATTATAGGAAGGAAACTGTCGAAGATAGTCGACATGCGGAGAGGACATGGACAAGGGAGAAAGCACAAGAAAACCGACGTGATGGTCGTGAGAACCACAGTTGAGGTGTGTATGGTCGAGGTGCTCCATCCGACGGAAAAGGAGATAATAGACCAGCCATAATCTGTTACAAGTGTCATGGAGCGGGACACAAGGCATATGAATGCCCAGAGAACCTACGTGCTGCAGAGGAGTCGAAACCCAGACGTCGAAGAGATGAGCAAGTCGACAAGAGGGAAGAATCAAAATCTGACAGTAGTGGAGATGGGAAGAAGAAAATTTGGGCCATGACAGCCAGCAAGACACTAGTTTTGGACGACAGATGCGACGAGCAAGAGCCGGCACAGTAGAAAGCGATCTTAAAACGAAGGTGTGAATCGGCAAATGGCATTGTAAGACCATAGTTGATGGTGAAAGCACTGGGAATGTTGTGTCAACAGAGGTGGTCAAGAAAGCAAAGTTGAGGTGTCCAGAACATCCACACGCATACAAGATCTTGTGGTTGCAGAAAGGACACCATGTGAAGGTGACCAGACAGTGCCTGATTAACTTCAAGGTTGGGAAGTTAGAGGACAGTGTACTATGTGACGTAATCCCAATGGACACGTGCCATCTGTTGTTAGTAAGACCATGGAAATATGATCGGAAAATGATCTATCATGGTTGAGCCAACACAGTCACAGTGTGGAAAAATGGCATGAAAAGGAATCTTAAGCCGAAACCAGAGGAGCAAGCCGATGGTAAGTAGGGCGAGAGCAACTTTTGGGAGAAGCGCATGCTGATGTGTTCAATGAAAGAATTCCTTGCGAAAGAGGAAAAGCATTCGGGGTGTTATGCTATCACTCCAAAAGGACCATGTGTCGAGAGTGCAACAATGGAGGAGAAAATTCCGGTCAAAGTTGGAAAGATGCTCGAAGAGTTTCGCAATATAGTGGTCGATGAGACACCGACGGGATTGCCGCCGACAAGGAGCATATCCCATTAGATCGACTTGATTCTAGGCTCAAGTCTACCAAACTAGGAATTGCATAGGATGAGTCCAACAGAAGGTCAGCAACTCAATCGACAGGTCCAGGAGTTGTTGGACAGAGGGTTGATCAGAGAGAGTCTGATTCCATGCTCAATACCAGCAGTATTAGCGCCGAAGAAAGGTGGAGAATGGAGGACGTGTACAAACTCTAGATCTATCAACAAGATCACGATCAAGTATCAGTTTCCATTTCCGAGAATGGACGACCTGATGGATTGTTTGAGTGGAGCAAAGTACTTCATGAAGATAGATCTGAAGGGTGGTTATCACTAGATTCGGGTTAGAGAAGGAGATGAATGGAAAACAACATTCAAGATGAAGGAAGGGCTGTATGAGTGGTTAGTCATGCCATTTGGATTGACTAATGCACCCAATACATTCATGCGATTGATGAATGAAGTACTGAAACCATTCTTGGGAAAGCTTGTTGTAGTCTATCTAGACGACATTATGATTTTCAGTCGAACCAAGGCAGAACACTTGGGGCACATTCGACAGGTATTGCAGAAATTGCAGGAAGAGAAGCTAATGGTGAACCTACAAAAGTGTTTCTTCATGAAGGAAGAACTAGTGTACTTGGGATTCGTAATCTCAGGTAAAGGGTTGGTAATGGACCTAGAAAAGGTGTAGGCGATATTGGATTGGACTAAACCAACAAGCACGACTGGAGTAAGGAGTTTCCATGGACTTGCCACTTTCTACAAGAAGTTCATCAAGGGATTCAGTCAGATTTGCGCACCATTGACAGAATGCATGCGCAAAGGAGAGTTCAAGTGGACGGAAGTAGCCTAGCGAGCTTTTGACAAGTTGAAGGAAAAGTTCACTGAGAGCCCAGTGTTGGCACTCCCAGATTTCGACAAATTTTTCCAGGTCGATTGTGACGCAAGTGGAATTGCAATTGGAGCAGTTTTGAGCCGGCAAGGCCAACCAATTGCATTCTTCAGTGAGAAATTGGATGATGCGAAGCGAAAATATTATGTCTATGACTAGGAATTTTATGCTATTGTCCTAGCATTGAAGAAGTGGAGGCATTATTTGTTGCTCAAGGAATTTGTGTTGTACACAGATCATCAAGCGCTGAGGTATCTAAATACTCAGTCAAAATTAAATCAGCGGCACATGAAATGGGTCGAATTCCTAGAGGGATATACATTCATGTTGCAACATAGGTCGGGCAAGTCGAATAAGGTTGCTGACACACTGAGTTGAAGAGTTGCATTGCTGAACACGGTGACAGTTCAGGCAACAGGAATAGAGTGAAGACAGAGTACACTACCGACAAGGATTTTTCGAAAGCATGGGAGGCTTGTCGTGAACCATGGAGTGTCGATAGGACTCCATACTTTGATTATTTTATCCAAGAGGGATACCTATTCAAGGGATGACGGTTATGTATTCCCAAAGGATCAGTGTGAGAGAACCTAATCCGAGAGTTGCATAGCGGCGAGTTAGCAGGTCATTTTGGCATCAACAAGACTAAGGAATTGGTCGAAGAACGTATTATTGGCCAGGGATGGCGACAGATGTCAGAAAGTGGGTGCGACATTGTAGAGTTTTCCAGTTGGAAAAAGGAAGAAGTTAGAACACGGGGTTGTATACATTGTTGCCGGTACCAAATACCCCATGGGAGCGCATGAGCATGGATTTTGTGCTAGGATTTCCAAATACGCAGTAGGGAAGCAACTTAATTTTTGTTGTAGTCGATTAGTCTTAAAAAATGGCACACTTTATTCCCTGTCGAAAGACAAGTGATGCCATAGGCATTGTTGTACTATTCTTCAAGGAAGTAGTCAAATTGCATGGGTTGCTGAAGAGTATCATATCAGACAGAGATACCAAGTTTATGGGGCATTTCTGGAGAACCTTATGGAAGATAGTGGACACGAGGTTGCAGTTTAGCTCAGCATATCATCCACAGACAGATGGACAGACCGAGGTGGTGAAAAGAATTTTGGGAAACCTTCTGAGATGTTTGACAGCCGATATACCCAAGTAGTGGGAGAACGTTTTGGTGGAAGCAAAGTTCGCATACAACAATTATGTGAATTGGTCAACAGGTTTGAGCCCATTCCAGATTGTTCAGGGAAGAATCCCACATGGAGTGGTGGATTTGGTCGAGTTGCCGACAAAAACCAGGAAAAGCACGGATGCAGAATATTCACAGAGCACATGAAAGAAGTTCATGAAGATGTGTGAAAGCGCATAGAAAAGAGCAACGCAGCATACAAGTTAAGAACAGACAGGAAGAAGAGACTACAGTCGTTCAGCGAAGGATACTTGGTCTATGCTCATTTGCGGAAGGAGATATTTCCGACAGGAACCTATAACAAGATGAAGCTGAAGAAGATTGGACCATGTAAGATTATGAAGAAAATTTCAGACAACTCTTATGTGTTGGAGCTGCCAAATGACTTGAGCATTTCACGAACGTTCAATGTCTCAGATCTGTACAAGTTCAAAGAAGGTTTAAGCAACGAAAGCGCAGAAGTGTCGAACATTGACTGGACGGCGCAGATTCCAGATCGACACAAGGAGGAGATCACAAAAGTAATGGAGGAACACGAAGTCAAACGTACGTGCAGTTTGCGAAGGAAAGAATACTTGATGCAATGGAAAGATGATGAGTTGCAGGAGGCAACATGGATTTCCGAAGAAGAGTTTGAGAGACTGATGGAGCAGTCGAGTTCTTTTTCACCTAGGGAGTCTGATGCAGCAGCATCAGGACCTAAGCAGATCAGTCAAAATTGATCGATATAAGGAATTCAACCAGAGGGAGTGTCGATGACCGTTGGTTCGTGAAGCAGATTGACTCGTCGAAGTCAATAAGTTAAGCAGAAGCTGTCGACAGGAGTGAGAGGTCGAGATTCGACATGTCAATGTCGACAGGAGATAGTTGATAGGAAACAAGTTGCAGTAGATTCGTGGTGAGGTCGACATGTTGTCGGACCACGACATTGACCGATTGGGCATGAGCCAAGCGAGGAGGAAGGGGCGGACTAGTGAAGCCTAAGCGCAGAGTGAATTCGACAGGTGAGTTGAAGCTGACAGGGGGCAATATGGCCGACGGGATGGTTTACTGTAGCATGTTAGAGGAAGCGTAGAAGTCAAGGAGAGTACTTGGAAACCGTTAGGATTTGTTGAGGAATTTAATAGCAGTTATTACAGGTAGGTGAATGTTGACACGGGGTCTTTTGACAAGGGTTCACTCTGTCGTAAACAACACCAACAACCCCTTTTTCACCTGCCCAGAAAGGAGTTATCCCTTCCGGCAACACCTACAAAGCAGGTGAGGTCTCACCCAAGGTGGATAAGGGTGTTGTAGGAACCAAGCTTTCGCAGTTACAAAGAAGACACGTGTGCATTAACCAGAGATTACAACATTCACTATAGTCCGCTAATCAATTATTCGCATCAAAACACATTAACATTAACCGACAACACATTTTCACATAAACCATCTGAGAACAATTAAATAACCCATTATCGCACCATAGCATAACACCATAATTCACAACCGAACATCCTCATTCATTAAAATCTACAGAAAACCCATCGCAGAGATATTCAAAACATCATGTCACAAGTACAACCAAACTCAAAAGATCGCACTACACTTCGATCGATCGATGCCCTTAGGCTTACAAGATTGCTTTATTTATATGCTTACATTATTTTACAAAAAATGGTCCATATGACCGACTCAACTCTTAACAATACTTATACTTCCGCAAAAAGTGGTGAAAGGTCCTTCTTCCGTTGAGTGACCCTTTCGCACCTGTCGGCTTCCGCACTTCCTGCGGATCTATCCCATGCCAACAGGCCCCCAACACAAACTTGTGGCTCATCCCGAGCCACTTCATCTAGACGCTGCTGGTTTGTTATACTGCTTTTGAAAGTCTTCGTAAGTGGTCCGGATCTGGTCGACTATCTCCTTCACTAATGCATGGATCTGTGTACTTTCTATCACCTGTTGTTCCATTGGGTGGTCGCTCACTTTTTGTCACACTTCCTGCAGTTGCTCCTGTACCTGTTTCAATTATGGAACCATGCTTGCTATCAATGCTTCTACTTTTGTCTGAAGTTCATCCAAATGTGTCACTCGTCGTTGCTTTGTTTCATGGGATTTCTCAGCTCGCTGCTTCATATTCTGTAATTCCGCGGTCTTTGTCGTCCTGGTCATGGTGGGCATTGATTTAAATGGCTCTTTAATCGTTTCTAGCTACTCTTCAACTTCGCGAATCATTTTCTTTATTTTCGCTAACTTGTCATCTTCGACCAACCTGTCCTACAATTCTGTAAGACTTGCAGCTGCCTTCTGCACAGCCTGTTCCAACTCTAAAATTTCCATCACTGCCTCATCTATCACTGTCTGTCGACTCTGGACTTGTGTCAGCGGCGTGCTGGGTGTTACCCGAGCATGGAGTTCCATATTTTCCTTTCGGAGCTCATTCACGACAACTCCTAACATAATGGACTGGGCTTCTGGGTCAACATCCATGTCGAGCGTTGCTGCTTCGCATGCCTTTGCTAGCACTCTTTCAAGCTTTGTTCATTCCATCATAATTTCTTCCTTTGCATTAAGCATTCTGATCTGGTCTACGGTGACTTCTTCCTTGTCAACCAAGGATTTCTCTAATTGCGCTTTCTCCTCAAGGGCCTGTACCTATGTAGCTCGTACCGCAGTATAATCATCTCGAAGCTACTTGGCCTCTATCTCACTACATTGTAGTCGTTTCATGCAATCGACCTTCTTATTGTGTATTGCAGCCTCACGATCTCGGATTTCTACGCTTGTTGCCGCCTGGACCCGATGTAGTGTCAACATTGGTAGTAGGTTGAAGTTGACCATTGTCAGGGGATCCTTTCGGAGCTCCAGGTTCACATTCTCGTCGCATGTAAAGAAGGCGTGTGAGTCAACTTGAACTATACGTTGCTGGTTTACTACCTCTACCTCAACTCTGGGAGTCAATAGGTTTTGTTGGATATCTCCGTGTGGTACCTGAATGTTGATTATTGTATTGGCCACTGTATTTAACAAGTCCCTTATATACTGGAAATTGTCTGTGGAGTGCTTTGTAACCTTCTGGCGGTTGTGCTGTATGATCTGCGTAATACTATCCAATATACTATCGGCCTACTGCGCAGTAAGGCCGGCTCTTGTACTACCGTCATCGCGGTCCATTTGGTTCTTTGTTCATCGTTCTTCCTGCTGAAGGTCAAGCTCTAGGTCTATTGGGGTGTTGGCTGTTGAGGCCCCGTCGTGACTAGAGCCGACTTTCTGATCCTTTTCCTCGATCTCTTGTTCCTCCTTCTGCTTGGTGGAAGCTTTATCATTCTTGGCCGGGTTCTGTCGACTAGCTGCTTGTGCTGCTGCAATATCCTTCAGATCTGTAGGGACTTTCCATTCCTCAGGCGAGTGGGCGATGATGTTGTTAAGCTTGGCTTAGTGAGCTTGTACTGTGTTCTCACCCATTGCTTGGATGGATCTGCCTGTGCTCAGAGGTAAATCATGTGCATCTCAACAGATAACAGGAAATAGACTGATACTTCGTCACGGCCTGTAGTGTGATCCAAGGTATCATCATTGCATCCATCCGCATCCTCTTGAGCCAAATGTAGAGTTGGATAACATTCTCCTGTTGGCACTCGTTATCAGTTGTTGCCCACATGTTCTGGTACCTTGCACCATCGCATACTCGAAGTTCCATGAGGTCCACCCCTTGGTAGTCGTCTTGTTCCCTCCATGCTTTTAAGGAAATTAGGAGGAGTAACCATGAATATGTGAAAGGCCATCCATTTTCCTGGGCATCATATGCGTCTCGGTGAGTTCATGCAATAGGAATTGAGCACAGTTCATCCTTTCACCTGTGGCACATTGTTATATTGCTGCGATGACCCCTCAATTCCATTGCACTGGTCGATTTTTCCTTGTTACTTTGACCGCCAGTATTTTTGCTGCGACTCGGACTGCCCGGTTTTTAATGGTGTGGATTAGGTAACCCCGGGAATCTTTCTGTAAGTCGTACTTTATATCCAACTGCTCGGCTACTTTCTTATCGTTATCCTTTCCCTGGAAACTTTTTGACGAGTAGGCTCCGTCTTGTGGTAGATTAGCAATTCCGGCGAGGATGTCGATGGTAACTAGGATTCTCTCATGCAGCCACAGGGATCGGTCATGGAAGCATGCAAGGAGTTTCTTGACGCATGCATTGACTTGTGCCAGCTGCCCAAAATGTGGTAGAAGGGTGATGCCAAGCAACCCTGATCATGCCAATCCCTGTGCCCATTCCCTCGGTTCCTTCGTGGTTGGGATGCCCGCATGGGGGACGTCCTCGTAGGCTTTTGCATACTCTTTGAACTTAGCGAGGTCTTGGTCAGTGTATTGTAGTCTCTGCAACTTGGTGGTAATGTCCCTAATCGTCTTAACCCCTGGAGGTACCGGTGCGACTGCAATGGCGTATCTGTCATTTTTGTTAATCCACAGTGCAGGCACCCCGACCCATCGAGGCGGAACATATTCTGAATGCAGGGGACCGTCATATCCCTCCTACACCTCTTCCACCATGGGGGATCCTACAGCACCATTCTTGTTACAGGTATATGCCCGGGTGGATTTCTTTGTCTCCTGACTGCTATCGGGAGGTCGCATCGCACTTCTCTTCTTCTTGTGTGGAATTGATGACATGACTTTGGGATGCTCCTGAACAATTGGTGTGGCCTGTGGTCTTTTAGTGCTGGTGCTAGACACATACACTTCCATTCGTCTTCTTGAGTACTACAGTAACTAGATCTGCTTCCCCGTTTCCCTCTATATAGCAGTTGGTAATGTCCATCCGTTCGAGGCCATCATTGTCGATTCTCGTCAGGATTCTCCATATCAGTCGTTTGCACTGGATATTAACTCTTGTTGTCTTGGGCTTGATGCTGTTCGGTGTGGTATAAATGCCGCTTTTAGAATCTTTAATGCTGGAATCGACTATCACTCGTCGTGGAAGCTTCCATCTTGGGCCTATCATGTTGCCCACTTTTTGTGATTTATTATGATTCATGTGATACCTCCCTTTCCTTATTTATTATTATTATTATTTATTATATATATATATATATATATATATATATATATTAACATTGCGGTAATAGGTGGTGCCATACTATCGACACCATATTGCAGGGTTTGGTCTTCGTGCTGGAGGATGTTGTTTGTGGTTGCAAATTTCTTGTGATTGCATATTCATCTATTTCGAACTCATCCACCAAGGTGTGAATGTCTTGTCTTTCTAAGGATTTTGTTGGAAATAAGTCCTGAAATTCATGCAGCAGGTCTGCTATTTTCGTAATAATTGATTCCTCTCGATGCTTTTCAACATCTCCGACATTCAGGATTTTCGTCGATTTAATAGTTACATTCATAATCTTTAGTGGCTGATTGTACTGGTCGACAGGTAGCTTAGGTACCGTCCCATCATTGTTATCATTCGGTTTGTAGCGGTTCCTCTTTATTTTGGGTGTCATGGTCCATCAGAGTTCTGATAGATGCACTGTCGATTCTGTCTCAAAAATCTTCTTCTTACTTATCTGAAGTGCATTATGGATGAAGGGATTCTTATCTGAGAAGGAGAACATTTGGCTAAATCCAAGTATTAACTGATCCCAAGAAAGTGTACCGAGTCGCAGCTCCGTCACGACATACCAACTCCGCGGTACTCCATCCAATGTATGCACGAAGGCATGCACCCACTCCTACTTCGGTCTCTCTGCCCATTGGTGTTGACAAGCCTTCACATGTTCGTCTGGGTTACCCTTGCCATCGTATCTTTGTCCATTCCATGTTGTGGTTTCGTCGAAGCGTACCTCCAGGAGGCATCAGAATAGTGGCCAGTTTGATATCCTTCATTTATGCGCTGCCCACCAGCACACAGTAGTAGCCTTCAAGGCTTCCTCCAAGGCCAAGAGTCTTTGTGGTTCCGCTACCTTTCCTTCGAATTCTGTTAAGAAGGTGCTCAAATTTGGTAACCATTCGTACATTGGTAATGCACACTCCTCAGTAGCCATCCAGTGCACGAACTGTGTAATAGTTGCACATCTGCGAAAACTTCATGAAGTCGGTTTTGACAATTTTCCAGTGCCTCGTCTGAGTCAAAAGATGTTGAGCTAGGGTTGTGCCATTCCAAATCCCCTCCATCATTTGGATTGATGTAATCTTCAGAAATATTATATAGGCTATCCCATCCTTCCCTATCTTCATCTTTGGTAGGCTCTACGTATCATTGTCCTTCCGCCGGATCTAGTGGTGCAACAACCCTTATTTCCCGATCTTCAAATGACATGATCTGCTTCTTGAAATTGATGATTGCCTGATTTTCCATCGCCTAGTCGATTCCCAATAGTGATAGATACAGACATGTGTTATATACTATCTCTATCACATCAAAATAAGCATATGTTCGAAGTCCTTCAATTTCGACGGGAATTTGACACACTCGGCCAAGAGGGGTGACCTTGCTCTGGTTTGCTAATCGCACTTGTACTGGTGACCAGGTCATTTGTGCTTTTGCCATTTTTTCCCATGTTTGTTTTGTCAAGATGTTCACGTCTGATCCTAAATCCAAAATGATGGAGTAGACATCGACGCTCTGATTTGTGCCGACATCCTCATTTCTCTACCCGTCTTGCTTTTCTTGTGTATGCGGTTAACCCTGGGTTCCTGATTTCCGTCCTCCTGTCGACTCAATAGCTTGGATACCTCCTCCAATGCCTCCTCATCTCGTGCCAATGCTAAGCAGCTCTCTAGGAAGGCTCTTAAGGTAGTGGCCTTTCTCTGCGACTTCTTCCTATCGAATGTTGACGGCATATCATAGATTTATTCTTGAAGGGGTATGTTCCTCATCCATCGCAGCACCTCCTGTTGGGCCTTTAGGAAGGTGTCTTTTTCTGCCCCTGCATCAAACGTAACGTTTTTCTTGCTGGTCGAACAATAGGTTGTGGTCTGTCAACTCCCCTTACTGCTCCTCCTCACGTTACTATTCCTACTGTCGCGGAGTGCCTCCTATCTTCTGCTAATATTTTCTGTATCGTTGGTTGGCTTTGATTCTGATTTTGATTCGATGGGGTCGGCAAGTTCTTCGTTTTCCATTTGGCGATGAGTTGTGGGAAGTCTTCTACCGCATGGTCTGTTCTGTTGCAATACGTGGATTGCGAGGCCTGATTTGGGAAGTCCCTTGCGAAATGTCCTTGTTGCCCAAAATTATAACATGTAGGAGGTCCTCAGCCCCATCTAGCGGCTCCTTCCCTTCCACTTCCACCACCGCGTCCTCCCCTGAATCCTCCATCAAATCCTCCGTGTGGTGGTCCGTACTGTGCCTGTTGGTACTGTGGTTGTTGATACTGCGATTATAGGTATTGTTGATACAACGGCTCTTGGTACTGTGGTTGTCGATATTGCGGTGTGCCATGTTGTAGTTGCTCGTATTGTCCCTGGTCAAATTGTGGCATCTGCATAAACTGCCGTTGTTTCCGAGCATACGACGGCTGTTGTAGTCCTAGTTGTTGCTCTACTCCCTTTACTAGGTATGAGTCCATGTTCCGCTCTTGCAACAAATCGTGTGCCATGCAATCCTTTTCGTCATGCCCCATTGATCGACAGAATTTACAATACAAATTCGTCGGTTTCGACACTATCTTCTGTAAGTATATGCAGTCCTCTAGTCGATACCCCCTGGCCCGGAAAATGGGACACAATGGTAGGCCTCCCTGGCGAAGGGGGTTCGATGCCCCTAAATTCAAATACTATTGAAATGCTGAACAGTTATCCTTATGGTGGCCTTCCATCCTACATCTGGTGCACCATATATCTACGTGATTATTTTTCCCTTGCTTCATGTCTTCCAATTGGAGCGTCAACGTAGCTATTTGTGCTTCATCGCGATTTCTAATGCTTCGGCTTGATCCGCAACCTTCTACTGCATCAATGGTCCTTTAATATGTGGTACCAGCCCAGCGATAAACCACTCTTTATGTTGCAGGTCGTTTATTGGAAAACTGACTTTCACTATCAGTGTCTTGTATCTCTGATCAAACTCCCATACTAGTTCATTCAGGCATTGCCTAATCTCTTTGAGCTCAGTAATGTACTGTGCTTCTGACTTGGGTTTTTTAAATTCCTGAATCATCGCTGCTTTGATTTCTGCCAACGTTTTTCTGGAACCTTAGTATATTTTATGAACCAGTCCAGTGCACGGCCCTGAAAGGTCGTCGCCAACTACCCCTTTTTGATGTCTTCATTTTGGACCTGCTTCACAGTCCACACTGCTTCGCATAAAAACCAAAACTGTTCGGGATCCTCCATCCCGCTTCCTACAAAACTTGGCATCTTTGTATCATTCGCCATCGTGTCGTTCCTACTATTGCTACTTACTGATGCGCTACTTTTTCCACTACACGTGGGATAGCTCTGCAAATTATTTGTGGTGTTTCCTTTAGATTGATAAGTGGTGTGCGGTGTCGAAGGTATGTGATAGCTAATGATCCACCCTTTTTCTGGGGTAGCCTGGTCACCGCCTTCCTCCTCGTAATAAGGGAGCTTTGTCCTCTATGGCCCTGTTGCGTAGTCTTCCCTTCCGGTCCTCTCAGGAGACTCTTCCTCAGACCTCCTCCTCTTATCAGGATGTCAGAATATCGTTCCACTTCTCAAGGTGCCACAGTCTTTCTTAACTTCCCTTAGAAATTCATCGTTGCTCATGTCCATCTACCCTGCATCTTTCCTAGCGGATCCGTAACCATGTGATACCTATAACCCCTGCACATCGATCTGTCTACTCAACGGAGGTAATTTTCATCATACCTTTTTCGCACACCAGCATCTTAATCCACAGGTTCAGCGACAGGACGAACCTACCCCTTGGTCCCTTGAAAAATCATCTCTCTGCGTCAATGTAAGAACTGTTGGTATCTACTGTGAATTTAGTGATGTACCCCTCTAGGATACTATCGATCTAGAATTCGACAACCCTTGATACTGTATTGTCGACTTGTTGCATCTGTCGAATTAGTTATGGAGTCCACTGATATGATCTGATATTCTGGTTGGTATGTCCTTTGAATGTCAACTGCGCGAGCCACTCCTGTAGTATTATTGGAAATTCGGTGAAGAAGATCTCATGGATATCCAAGTACATGTGCTTTTGTAACCAACTTTCTACTGTCTCTACCAGGTTCCTCCTTTCTTCTTTCGCAAACTCTTATGCTTTCTGACTGAACTACTCTTGGATCTCTGGTTTCGTCGGATGTCGTAGCATATCCTCTTTTTTCTTCTTCTTAAGGACCCAGCAATGGAACCATTTGTTGACACAGGGTCTTTTGACAGGGGTTCACTCTGTCGTCAACCACACCAACAACCCCTTATTCACTAGCCCAGAAAGGAGTTATCCTTTCCAGCAACACCTGCAAAGCAGGTGAGGTCTCACTCGAGGTGGATAAGGGTGTTGCAGGAACCAAGCTTCCACAGTTACAAAGAAGACACATGTGCATTAACTAGAGATTACAACATTCACTATAGTCCACTCAATTATTCGCATCAAAACACATTAACATTAACCGACAACACATTTTCACATAAACCATCAGAGAACATTTAAATAACCCATTATCGCATCATAGCATAACACGAGAATTCACAATCGAACATCCTCATTCATTAACATCTACGAAAAACCCATCGTAGAGATATTCAAAACATGATGTCGCAAGTACAACCAAACTCAAAAGATTGCACTACACTTCGATCGATTGATGCCCTTAGGCTTACAAGATTCCTTTATTTATATGCTTACATTATTTTACAAAAAATGGTCCATATGACCAACTCAACTCTTAACAATACTTATACTTCCACAAAAAGTGGTGAAAGGTCCTTCTTCCGCTGAGTGACCCTTTCACACATGTTGGCTTCCGCACTTCCTGCGGATCTATCCCGTGCCAACAGTGAAGACATGACAAATGTCATCACAGGCAGAGGCTATGCAAAATGGTCAGGGCGCTAACAGTTGCAGGTCTGCAGGATCATGGAAGGATCAGCTGACAGAGAATGTGTGTCTCGGGGATTGCAGTGGTTTCAAAAACAACAGCAGCAGAGTAGAAGACCAGGTAGTTTGGATCAGTTGGGAACAATTCCATTTTGTTGGAGTTGTAGAGCAGAGTTCGGGGAGAAGTTCTGTAGATTGGAGAGAACAGTCACACAGCTTCCAAACACAGAGGAGATCGAGCCATAGCTCAGAGTTCAACAGCAAACCAGGAGAGGATTAGTTCGACACACAGAGAGAGCACACCGCAGTTACTTATGTATTGTAATGGTTGAGGCCGACAGATAGTTAGTTATTTTTATTTATAGTTATTATGCATTGTAACCGATTGGTAGAAGTAATATAAGCCACTTCTGGCATCTTGTTCTACACCCTATTTGTGTGAACATTGTGTTTGTGGTGTGTATTGTTAAGCAAGAACCTTGTTTCGACGAGGTGCCCTTGCGTCAATGCTTCACCTACAAGTCATGAAGTAGAATATGAAGAGACTTATTATGTGGCTCTAGAAGATGTTAAGGATATCGAATCCTCATCCTATGATGTTTATGATGATAAATATTAAACTAAGGGATTTGTTTCCATTGTTGAAGAGGATTCCATCCATTCACACTTCTCATATCATTCTTCATATTCTGATCTTGAGGATGACAAGCCAGTTGTTGATGATCCTATGCATACTTCACAAGGTGATGGTGCACAATATGTTGACCCAAAGGATGATTTGAAGGTTATATCATATCTCAACAATGCTCCATTTTCACTCACTGGCAGTGATCTCATTTCTTCTACATATTCCTACAAGATGTTTGTCACACTTCCATAGGGATGCACTGAAGATGGAGGAAACCACCAGTTGCTTGGGATTGATTCTCAAGACCATCAAGTCTCTTTTGGACCTAATCTTAACTCACATGGTTCAATGTTCAATTCTAAAAAGCATTCACTGCTGCTTGGGTTCAAGTCTCAAGCATATTATGGTATATTTGGTTCCAGAGAGCTTCCAAATTCGCTTGCATTGATTGGTGGAGAATTCAAGCACATGTTTTGGAAGCATGATCCACTTCTTTCAAAGAGGAAGATACATCCATACATATGATCAATTTCACACCTATTTGAGTTTGGAGCAGCAATTTTTTGTGTGTTTCATGTCCATTCTTGAGGGAGGGTATTATTCCCATGAGGTTTTCCCTGTTTCCTCAGTTTACATGGGCAGATAATAATTTTAATGGGGTGACCATAAGGCCTTTTTGCTTGGGACCTAATCATATTTTACTCACTCTAATTCAAGATTAAGGGGGTGTGTTAGAATATTAAAAACCCATATAGACTTAGAATATAAGTTATTATTCAATTTTGATACTTTCCTAGTTGTTTAACTAGGTTGTTGGCCACGTCTTTGCTTTTTAGGCTGACAACTTGGCATGAGTATCTGCATGAGAACCCTCATATATATTATGGATAGATTATACCTGTTTTTATGACTATCCAGAATAGTAAGAGTGCACTTCCTACTTTTACACAGATTTGTCCTACTTTTTATGCTTTTCAGTGGAGAAGGGTAAAGATGGGTGTTTTTATGGACTTGGAAAGCTATCTAATTTTTTTCCAACACATCCTCCATATTTTTCTCTCCAAAATCCATCATCTTACTACTTTTCCATCAATCATTAGCTTCCATACTTGATTGAGCTAATTCGTGAGTTCCTTGACTGATTTGGAAAGTGAAGTTGCCACTATTGGGGGGGTTTTGCCTTTTTACTAAGCCTACTTTTGTGAGCTACTTGAATTTCCTTTAGTGCATTCAATTTTTATCTATGAGGGGTATTATTTATTGTACTAGGGCGGGCGCACGAAGATGGTCCCCATTTTCATTGCAATGGGGGGCGTACTAGCTGTTAACACCCAAAAAGTGCTCACTAGCTCATTTCCCTATTCACATGACCCATTTATCCACTTTTTCACCATCAAAAGCCTCTGAAACCAACAAAAGGTCACCAAAAGACCTAAGTACACACCCCTTTTTCCATTAAAAAAGATTATTTCTCCCAAAAAAGCATAAAAAAACCCTCAAAAAGGGTCCAAATTCCCAAAAATATTAAAAAGGGAATTAAAATATTATTTTTATTCAAAAAAGGAAAAAGGAGGGAAAAGTACCTAAACCATGTTGGTCAATACCATTTGGTTTCCACAATGGTATTGACCAACATGGTTTAGGTACTTTTCCCTCCTTTTTCCTTTTTTGAATAAAAATAATATTTTAATTCCCTTTTTAATATTTTTGGGAATTTGGACCCTTTTTGAGGGTTTTTTTTATGCTTTTTTGGGAGAAATAATCTTTTTTAATGGAAAAAAGGGGTGTACTTAGGTCTTTTGGTGACCTTTTGTTGGTTTCAGAGGCTTTTGATGGTGAAAAAGTGGATAAATGGGTCATGTGAATAGGGAAATGAGCTAGTGAGCACTTTTTGGGTGTTAACACTAGCGGAAAAAAAATGACACGAACGCACCTAAGGCAGCGCGCACGCGCTGCTAGGTTCGGTACCGAACCAAGGCGCATGCACGTAGATGGCGCATGCACATTACTAGTGCATGTGCGCAACAGTGGCGCCCACGTGCCTCTGTTTAAAAAAAAACAGACCACAATTTCCGCATTGTTCTATTTCGCCGGCCGAGTGCGACCTCCACCTCCGCGTGCGCGTCGATTCAACCACCAAAGGTGGCCTTTCATATTCCTAATTATCCACAGCTAACACAAGTTAGAGATGCCATTCAAACCCAATTGAAAGATAAGGAGGTGGTTTTATGTGACGTCATCTTTGGGAATAAACGTTTATGTAAACCAACAAAAGCTCGAACAATACTCCCTGCTTTTAAACACATTCTGGAGAAAGCAAGAGGACAAGTTCATCAAAGCGCCTTCATTCATCAATATTCTCGTAATCTACACATAATCCATCCTTCTCTTGATAAACAAGAGTTTTATGATAGCTTGAAATTTTTGGGCGTGGTTATCTCCCTGTATTCAGTTGTCTGATTGGTTGACAAGCTTGCCTCAAAATCTATACTTTGAACTTCTTTGTTTTATTGCTGAAAATTGGAAGGGATTTTCAAGTCACCTGCAAAACGCTCCTTTGTTGAAATATGTAAGTTCTTCCAATGACATAGATTTGGCTAGTGTATCAAATGTTGTCGTCCACACAAGAATTTATCTTTCATCAAAGGAGTTGAACATATTATGGCTAACCAAATGGTCTGGGGAGCTTGGAAGTGCCGCCAAATATTATTCCATGCCTGAATCTACCCAGAAGGCAATTATAAATTTAGATCCTCAAGAATGCCTGAATCTACCCAGAATGCAATTATAAATTTAGATCCTCGAGAAGGTGAGAAACTTTATGAGTGGTTGAATCAGTATCCTAAAATTACATAGCTTTCTATCTCAAAGTTTGTTGAGCGGCTCCTGGATGTAGTATCAGACTCAACAGACAGTAAACTTGTTATCACCACTAGAATGGCCCCGAGGTGCCCGACTAGAATGCCCGTAGAACCGGAACCGTGGCTCAGTTCATGAATCCATCGATTTCAGTGGGTCTGGGACGTCGGGTTTCAGCTAGGGGACCCCCCACAGCATGCCTTGAAGGCCCAGAAGTGGTGCCAATGGGCCATCTCTAGAGCTAGGGATTTGCTCAGTGATGGCCATTCCAGACTTGCTAAAGGGGTGTTTTTCTCGTACAGAGGCCCCAGGGCATACGTGGTCACCATGGACAGGTCCACAATGGCCACGTGGACCTGTGGGAGCCGATGGAATCCAATTCCGCTGGTCGGTTTGGGATCTGTGGCCCTAGGGAAAATATCTAAAGTGTCCCTGAATGGCCCCAGGGTGCCCGACTAGAATCTCTGTAGTGCCAGAACGGTGGCTCGGTTCGCGAATCCGTCAATTCCAGTGGTCCTGGACGCCGGGTTTCAGCTAGGGGATCCCCCACAGCGTGCCTTGAAGGCCTGGAAGCAGTGCCAATCGGCCATCTCCGGAGCTAGGGTTTTGCTCAATGATGGCCATTCCAGACTCGCTAAAGGAGTGCATTTCTCATTCGGAGGCCCCTGGGTGTGCGTGGCCACCGTGGACAGGTCCACAATGCCCACGTGAACTTGTGGGAGCCGACAGAATCCAATTCTGCTCGTCGGTTTGGGATCCGTGGCCCTGAGGAAAATCCCCAAAGTGTCCCTGAATGGCCCTAGGGTGCCTGACTAGAATGCCCGTACCGCCGGAACCATGGCTCGGTTTGCGAATACGTCGATTTCGGTGGGTCCGGGATGCCGGGTTTTAGCTAGGGGACCCCCCATAGCGTTCCTTGAAGGCCCAGAAGCAGTGCCAATGGGCCATCTCCGGAGCTAGGGTTTTGCTCAATGATGGCCATTCCATACTCGCTAAAGGAGTGCATTTCTCATTCGGAGGCCCCTGGGTGTGCGTGGCCACCGTGGAAAGGTCCACAATTCCCACGTGAACTTGTGGGAGCTGACAGAATCCAATTCCGCTCGCCGGTTTGGGATCCGTGGCCGCGAGGAAAATCCCTAAAGTGTCCCTGAATGGCCCTAGGGTGCCTGACTAGAATGCCCGTAGCGCCAGAACCATGGCTCGGTTTGCGAATACGTCGATTTCGGTGGGTCCGGGATGCCGGGTTTTAGCTAGGGGACCCCCCATAGCGTTCCTTGAAGGCCCAGAAGCAATGCCAATGGGCCATCTCCGGAGCTAGGGTTTTGCTCAGTGATGGTCATTCTAGATTCGCCCCGGGTACACAGATCCCAAACCGATGAGTGAAATTGGATTTCATCGGCTCCCATAGGTCCACGTGGCCATTGTGCACTTGTCCACAGTGGCCACACATGCCAAGGGGCCTCCAGACGAGAAATGCACCCCTTTAGCGAGTCTGGAATGGCCATCACTGAGCAAAACCCTAGCTCCGGAGATGGCCCATTGGCATCGCTTCTGGGCCTTCAAGGAATGCTGTGGGGGGTCCCCTAGCTGAAACCTGGCATCCCGGACCCACCAGAATTGACGGATTCATGAACTGAGCCACGATTCCAGCGCTACGGGCATTTTAGTCGAGCACCCCGGGGCCATTCAGGGACACTTTGGGGATTTGCCCCAGGCCACGGATCCCAAACCGGTGAGTGGAATTGGATTTCGTCAGCTCCCACAGGTCCATGTGGCCATTGTGGACCTGTCCACGGTGGCCACGCACACCCAAGTTCCTCCGGATGATAAATGCACCCCTTTAGCAAGTCTGGAATGGCCATCATTGAGCAAAACCATAGCTCCGGAGATGGCCCATTGCCACCGCTTTCAGGCCTTCAAGGCACAATGTGGGGGGTCTCCTAATTGAAACCTGGCATCCCAGACCCACCAGAATCAACGGATTCATTAACAGAGCCACAGTTCCGGCGCTACGAGCATTCTAGTAGAGCACCCCGGGGCAAATCTAGTGGTGATAACAAGTTTACTGTCTGTTGAGTCTGATACTACATCCAGGAGCCGCTTAGCAAACTTTGAGATAGAAAGCTTTGTAATTTTAGGATACTAATTCAACCACTCATACAGTTTCTCACCTTCTTGAGGATCTAAATTTATAATTTCCTTCTGGGTATATTCAGGCATTCTTGAGGATCTAAATTTATAATTGCCTTCTGGGTAGATTCAGGCATGGAATAATATTTGGCGGCACTTCCAAGCTCCCCAAACCATTTGGTTAGCCACAATATGTTTGAATCCTTTGACGAAAGATAAATTCTTGTGTGGGCGGCAGCATTTGATACACTAGCCAAATCTATGTCGTTGGAAGAACTTACATATTTCAACAAAGGAGCATTTTGCAGGTGACTTGAAAATCCCTTCCAGTTTTCAGCAATAAAACAAAGAAGTTCAAAGTACAGATTTTTAGGCAATCTTGTCAACCAATCAGATAACCAAATATAGGGAGATAACCACGCCCAAAAAGTTCAAGCTATTATAAAAATCTTGTTTATCAAGATAAGGATGGACTATGTGTACATTACGAGAATATAGATGAATGAAGGTCTTTGATGAACTTGTCCTCTTGCTTTCTCTAGAATGTGTTTAAAAGCAAGGAGTATTGTTTGAGCTTCTGTTGGTTTACATAAATGTTTATTCCCAAAGATGACATCACATAAAACCACTTCCTTAGCTTTCAATTGGGTTTGAATGGCATCTCTAACTTGTGTTAACTGTGGATAACGAGGAATATGAGAGGGAAGGTACCTGTAGACCCAAGTTTTCGATGATAGAGGTAAATTACCACTTATCATAGCACGAAATGCTGAACAAAAGGCTAATGGAACACAACGAAGGATTCCATGCCCCCGACAGGTATCTAGCAGGTGTCCCTGAAGGCCTTCTGGATGCGAGATGGAACGAGCCATAGAATGAATACCATGGCTTGGATCAATGAACTGTCGACTCCGTTGGATTCAGGACGTCGGGATAGTGCTAGGGGTGCCCCTCCCCTCTGGTACGGTGGCCTCGATCTAATCTTGTACGTCCATCTTGGAAACTAGGGTTTTGCTCAGTGAGGGAGTGTGCAATTTTTGCACACGGGGGCCAACTTTGGAAAATCATCCACCGGGAACCTATGGCTACCATTCCCAGCTGGAACCCACCTAGACACACTTGCATGACTCCCCGGAACCCAGTTTTGTTGCACGGTTGGAGTTCCATGCCACCGGCAAGTATCTAGCAAGTGTCCCTGAAGGCCTTCTGGATGCGAGACAGAACGAGCCATAGAATGAAGACTGTGGCTCAGATCGAGAACCGTTGACTCCGTTGGATTCAGGATGTCGAGATTGTGCTAGGGGTGCCCCTCCCCTCTGGTCCAGTGGCCCTAGTGTCATCTTGTACGTCCATCTTGGAAACTAGGGTTTTGCTCAGTGAGGGAGTGTGTGATTTTTGCACACAGGGGACAACTTTGGAAAATCATCCACCGGGCACCTGTGGCTAGCATTCCCAGTCGGTTCCCACCTAGACACACTTTCCTAACTCCCCGAAACCCTATTTTCTTGCACGGTTGGAGATCCATGCCCCCGGCAGGTATCCAGCAGGTGTCCCTAAAGGCCTTCTGGATGTTAGACGAAACGAGCCATAGAATAAAGACCGTGGCTCGGATTGATGAACCATCGAATCCATTGGATTCAGGATGTCAGGATTTTGCTAGGGGTCCCCCTCCCCTCCGGTCCAGTGGCCCCGGTGTCATCCTGTACGTCCATCTTGGAAAGTAGGGTTTTGCTCAGCGAGGGAGTGTGCAATTTTTGCACACGGGGGCCAACATTGGAAAATCATCCACCGGGCACCTGTGCCTAGAATTCCTAGCCGAAACCCACCTATACGCACTTGCATGACTCCCCAAAACCCGATTTTTTTGCATGGTTGGAGTTCCATGCCCCCGGCAGGTATCTAGTAGGTGTCCCTGAAGGCCTTCTGTATGCGAGACAAAACGAGCCATAGAATGAAGACCGTGGCTCGGATCGATGAACCGTCAACTCTGTTAGATTTAGGACACTGAGATTGTGCTAAGGGTGCCCCTCCCTTTTGGTTTGGTGTCCCTGGTGTCATCTTGTACATCCATCTTGGAAACTACGGTTTTACTCAATGAGGGAGTGTGCAATTTTTACACACGGGGATCAACTTTCGAAGATCATCCACCGAGCACTTGTGGCTAGTGTTCCTGGCTGGAACCTACCTAGACACACTTGCATGACTCCCCGGAACCCAGTTTTTTTGCACGGTTGGAGTTCTACGCCCCCTGTAGGTATCCAGCAGGTGTCTGTGAAGGTCTTTTGGACGCGAGACGGGACGAGCCATAGAATGAAGACTGTGGCTCGGATTGATGAACTGCCAACTCCATTGGATTCATCATGCCAGGATAGTGCTAGGGGTGCCCCTCCCCTCTGGCTCGATGGCCCCACCCTCATCTTGTACGTCCATCTTGGAAACTAGGGTTTTGCTCAATGAGGGAGTGTGCAATTTTGGCACACAGGGGTCAACTTTGGAAAATCATCCACCGGGCACTTGTGGCTAGCATTCCCAGCTGGAACCTACCTAGACACACTTGCATGACTCCCTGAAACCCGGTTTTGTTGCACGGTTGGAGTTCTATGCCCCCGACAGGTATCCAGCAGGTGTGCCTGAAGGCCTTTTGGATGCGAGATGGGACGAGCCATAGAATGAAGACCGTGGCTTGGATCGACGAACCTTCAACTCCGTTGGATTTAGCACATCGAGATAGTGCTAGGAGTGCTCCTTGCCTCTGGCCTAGTGGCCCCACCCTCATCTTGTACGTCCATCTTGGAAACTAGGGTTTTGCTCAATGAGGGAGTGTGCAATTTTTTCACACAAGGATCAAATTTGGAAAATCATCCACCGAGCACTTGTGGCTAGCGTTCCCAGTCGGAACCTACCTAGAAACACTTGCATGAATCCTTGAAATCCAGTTTTTTTGCACGGTTGGAGTTCTACGCCCCCGACAGGTATCCAGCGGGTGTCCCTGAAGACCTTTTGTATGCAAGATGGGATGAGCCATAGAATGAATACCGTGGCTCAGATCAACAAACCGTTGGATTTAGCACATCAGGATAGTGCTAGGGGTGCCCCTCCCCTCCAGCCCAGTGGCCCTGCCCTCATCTTGTATGTCCATCTTGGAAACTAGGGTTTTGCTCAATGAGGGAGTGTGCAATTTTTGCAAACGGGGGTCAACTTTGGAAAATCATCCACCGAGCACTTGTGGTGATGATGATGATGATGGTGGTGATGATGATGAAGACGTTGATGATGATGGTGATGGTGATGGTGATGAAGATCATGGTGTTGATGAAGATGGGGATGATGATGGACATGGTGATGAGGGACCTACAGATGACAGTGATGATGAAGATGGTGATGATGATGATGAAGATGGTGATGATGATGGGGATGGGGATGATGATGGAGATGGTGATGAGGGACCTCCAAAAACTCAAGCATTAACATGGGTGAGGTAGGTATAAAGCCTCCCTCAAGGACATTTCCAAGCATTAGGTGACAATGATGAACATGTTAGTGCTACTCAATCATAGCTACCAAATGATCCTCATATTCATCCAAGTAATAGACCAATATTGAAACAATTCCTAAAGCTCCAAATGGAGAGAGTGGTAGAGAAAATGGGGGCAATATCCAGATTTGGGTGCTACGGGCATCTTGGTAAGACCTAGGGTTTGAGGATCGAATTTCCAATATAGACATGTAGACTTGGATTCTATAAGTTGAGTTCTCTAGTGGTGTACTTGTGTGACATGACAAACCCTTCTAATAGTGATCCTATCCCACTTGGAGTCCAAATACCCCCTATTGAGGGTATGTGTGGTGGGTCACGGATTCTAGGGCTACATTAGGTTTCTAGGATTCTAGATTAGTTTCTAAGGGTTAGATTAGTGTTTCTAGGGTTAGTTTAGCTTTCTAGGATTTCTAGGGCTAGATTATGTTTCTAGGATTCTAGATTAGTTTCTGAGTGTTAGATTAGTGTTTCTAGGGTTAGTTTAGCTTTCTAGCATTTCTAGGGCTAGATTATGTTTGTAGGGTTATATTAGTGCTTCTAGGGTTAATCATGCATGAATAAAGAATCACATGGCTATACTATGTACCTCAGTCAATTAGGCATTTTGGATCCTCTTAGTTTTTTATTGTCTCAAACAACCTCTCATGCTCCACATGAGGTAGTAAGTAGTGTACCTTGTTTGATGACTTCATTGACATTGTCTGTAGTTGGATGTTTGTACCCACGCTCAAGTGCGTAAAGTGATACACCCGCAACCCTGGTCTATAATCTGTGTATGTGTAGCCATTGCTCTTTGGTCCCTTTCAATCCACAGTAAGATATTCCCCCTGAACAACCATCGATCCAGTCGAAAAGGTAATGCCTTCACTATCCGTTAATGATGCAAGGAGGGTTTGATTCCCCTGGATGCATCATGCCAACCAATAATTCGTCCCAATTGCACTGTCTGTCGGGGCGACAACTGCATAGATGTGTCCTGCAAAAATGCATTTTAAGGTCATATTCCAACAAGTAGTGGTTTGATAACTTGGATAATTACAAAAACAAGGGGGGAACTGGGATATGCATGTAGAAATGTTTACCTGGTTGTACAAGATTAGATATATGATCATATTCATTCAAAATAGAGGATTGACCTTCCTCTAACTGGATTGTTTCAGCAACTGCACGTGGGTCCACTGCAAGTGATACGTGATCCCATTCATCAACCCAATCCATTGATTCGCACTCATCCCACTCACAACTGCTGCAAGACCCACAAAAGAAAGCAAGTTTTCGCATCCATATTTCAAATAAAGGGTTGTTTGAGCTTCGAACCAAATGAAATCCATGAGTGCCTTGCACAGTACTACAACTATAAGAACTTGATCGGTCTACATCAGCTACATTCCAAAAATGTCTGACAACATGTCCTCTACCTATTGGTATGTGTTGCTCCGTGGTTCTATCTGACATTTTTTCTTTGCAGCATCAAACTGTGGATTCAGCATTCTGAATATGAGGGCCTCCCATGCACCTCATCTCCTCCCTTTGTAGGGTAGTTTTGAGACATGCTCCAGCCCCGTCATGCTCTCCCTTTCCATGCCCGGTCTCAAAATAGTTCCATACATGCAGCACATCATAAGTCTTGTGCAACATACTCAACCACTAGAAAACACGTGCATTTTTGAACTGGCCTACACAACCATCTGACCATATCCAATGCTGATCCATATGTATACCTCTCTCCTTCAGCTGATCATAGAAAATTTTGAAGCAATGCTGGACATAATGCAGGTCGTGGAAACTGTCATCACTGATGTAGAAGTTGGTCTCTTTCAATATTATCCTCATGTGGTTGCTACTCTCTAGCGTGTTCCTGTACGTGATATGGACCATTATGCTAACTTGGTCTGAATGGCAGTATTGACTTTGAATCTCATTATGTGGCTGTAGGGTGTAGTTTTCTGTAAAGTCCACAAACGACAATATTGTGCCCTTGGGAAAGGTGTCTCTGCACTGTCTATATTGTTCATCCTGCCATCATGCTACATGGACGTGCTATACATAATGCTCGGTCTTTTGGTATAATTCCTTCATGAAATCACAAATTTGTACCTGGTGCCACAAAACCAAGGGCATTAATACAACGTGACATTTCAAATCTAAATATATATATACAAATTCAACATGTACAGTATGAAAGCATGCAAACTTAGATTACCTGTGACTTCACCAATGCAATTTTTTTGCTTTCCTTCGAACTATCTACTTGATATGTTATGTACTGGAAGTTCTAGATTTCTACTGACATCACTCCAAATTCGTGCTCCGCGGTTGCGTGGATGCAACGGCTCAATAATGCAAATCCACTGCAACTGGAAGATGTCTCATATAAACATGATCTTTTATAATATTTGTGTCCTTTAGGCCTTCGACACATTATGCTATGTATAAATTCTCTAGATGCATTCGGTGGTTGTAACGAGGGGAAATCCTGCATAATGTTAGTATGCAAACCACAAAATATATGTCTATATGTATCATAATAGTACTCAAATTCTACATGGTATCTACAACAACATGTACTGCGATCAATGCAAATTCTAACATACCAGGGTTTGCATTTTTCGAAGGACCTTTGGTCCAAGTTCAATTATGTGTGCTCATTCTTGAACCTCTCATAGAGTTCTGTTTTTGTCGTGTCAAGGAAGTGCTTGACATGGGGTTCACCCCCCCTAACACCTTTTCTCAACTTTAAAACATCTCTTTGATTCGATGATGGTCTAGTGTTATCATGCCAAAAATTTTGCACTAGTTCTTTAATAGCATCAATGAGCTTCATGTCTGAACGAGGTAACCTACCAACAAAGGCCCAACAATCTTTTTGGCTTGGGGTCTCAAGTTTTTCTCAAATGGAAGAATAATTTTGAAGAGTATTTCTATCTACTTTAAAGATTTTACATGTGTGTGATAGTAGGTGATGTTGCCTTGTGGATTTGTCTACAATCGATTCCGACAGTACACGACGGGCCGCATTAAAATCTTTTGTACGAGAATTTTTTCCTATCAAATTAAATGAAGATTGTAGATTTCTAACAACATGATTGTTGGCCTCTGAACTTCTAACTACCTTTATGCCCAAAATTCTCCTAACATGAGCTAGACAGTGTGATTTTAACAAAGCAAGAAACAATTGACATTTTGCTGCATCGGTTTTGGATTCAAAAAAATATTTGATTATCTTGTTACAATGAAAATCAATAGTGTGTTTGGGCATCTTACCTTCAAGTCCTGAAAATGAACTTTCATCCACATGAATACATCAGGGAGTTCTTCGTCGTCCGGTTGATAGTCGAGGCAAGGGAGTCGGCAAGGAAGTACGAGTCTCGTCAACAGTTTGTTGTGGCCCTTCATTCATAAATTGGTCCTGCAATGGAGTGTGTTCGCCAGGTGGGTGCTCTTCTTGGGGTGGTTTCCAGTTAAGAACTTGTTCAACATCCATCCCTTCATACTCGACATCAGGCAAGATTTGATTGACTTCAACCACTTCGTCATTGCTTGTTGATGGATCTAAGGCACTAACATTTTGATTTCTACGGTTTTGCATGTACAACCTGGCATTTTCTCTTATCTCATGGGTCTTTTCAGGGGGCGGTTGCGTCCTTCTAGACTTTCTTTTATTATTACGTCTATTGCCCATATTGAATGTGCTTTTTGGAAAAATGAAAATATGACCCCTGCAAGAATGAACAACAAACAAGATATTAAAACTCGATGTGCATGATTATTAAAGCTTGATGTAGCAATTGATTATGTACAACATCTAGTGATAATGTTTTCATATAATCTTAAAAGCTATTGGGAGTGCCCTACATATAAAGTTACAACATCACCTCTAGGAACTCAGTAGGATGGTATTGGATGGTGGTATGGGATGTTAGTAGGAGCAAATTCCCTACAAGGGAGAATCTCATATCACTTCATTTTCATGGTATGGATGAGGGAAAATAGCCCCAAAAGACTAAGAGTTTTCAATTGTTTAGGTGTTTGTGTGAATTGTTGTAGTGAAACCATGAGGAATTCAGCAAATGTTTGTCTACTAGATGGAGGAATTTGATTATGAAATGTTATTGGTGGTGATGCAAGTAATTTTTTTTATTATCTTCATGAAAGGTTGAAAGCATTGCTTGGTGCATGTTGTAGTTTTTTTTTGGTAAGATGTTTTTATTGTCTATGTTGAAGATTAAGAAGACTAAAATAGATCTATCATACAATTCATGAGGAAAAACCAAAATAGATGCCATTCAAACAAGTGAATGAATACTAAATTACATTTAACAAGATAAAATTTTCACCATACCTCAAGGATTATGATTGCTCTTTGCTTCAAATGTCAAATGCTCTTTTGATGTGTCCACTATATGTAAGAAGACTTCATGTGTATCCAAGTAGCATGAGAATGCAATCCAAGGTGCCAAATAGAGTCCAACTATTGTGTATTCACTCAATTGATCCAAATAGATCCCAATAGGTGTGTATTCAATACAAAGAGCCAAATAGAGCCCCAAATGTTGTGTATTTTATCCAAATGGTGAAGGAAGCACCAAATGGTGTATGAATTCAATCTACCATGTAAATGCTTGTTGGAATGTGCATGAAACCAACGAAGAGAACGCAATGAATGAGGAAAAAAATGCAGGAGCAAGAACGCGGGTGATTTTCTAAATTTTATGTTCAACAGGGACGCGTACGTGCTAGATCTTGCGTATGCACGCTAGAGGCATGTGCGTGCATCTGGCACGTGCACGTCCTTATTGAACGTTGTAATGTTTGGTGGGTAACGTTCATTGTATTTATTGCCCAACATATATAAATGTGTTGGGTTATGCCTAGAGCCCCTCCCCATAAAGAGCCCCTCCTCCATAAAGGCCTTTAGGACCTCTTCTAACCCATAATCCCTAAGTGCATTTAAGTGCTTCTAGGTGTTTGGAGGTTTAAGGGTATATTTTCAAATTTGTGTATTTTGATTTCAAAACATTAATTTAATTTTCAATTAGTCACATATGTATTACATCAAGAATAACTAAATACATAGTAGATATATATTAATGTTGTATAAAGACTGTTCGGAGGCGCGGTTATTGTGAGATCGCAGTATGTCAGATTTGTTCATAATTACCATCATATTTTATTCTCTTAGGGCGATGCAGATGTGACAGAATGCACTTTGATGGTTAGTTTTATTTGCTGGGAAATATTTGCCTGGTTAATTTATGGTGAAGGATAACAGTCTTGATACTCCCACCCCTATGGAAGGCTGGAAAAGCATAGCACAGAAGGCATAAGCTTGGCTTCATGTAATCTGCAGAGCAATCTTCTTTACATTGTTGTATTAATCAAAATCTAAGGCACCTGTTTTTTTTGTGTCAGTGTAGGATGAAGATGATGAGATGTAAAGGAGAATCAAGTAGTCATGGAGGGACTCCTCATCGTGGAATATTTTACGAATAGTGTTCATCTGCTGTAAGTGGAATCACAATTGCAATAAAATATCGTTTTTTGACATGATGATCTGATGATGATGATGACTAATGGAGATGATGATGATGATGATGATGATGATGTTGACGATGATGTTGATGATGAAGATGATGACGAATATGCAGCATATCATCCTCATCATCATCATCATCAACATGATCATGATCATCACCATCATCATCGTCATCATCTTCATCATCATCATCATTGTGAGTACGAGGATGATGATGATGATGATGATGATGGTGGTGGTGGATGATGATGAATATGAGTACGGCGATGAATATGATGAGGATGACGATGAATATGATCATCATCATCAAAATCATCATATTTGTCGTCATCATCTTCATTAGTCATCATCATCGCCATCTTCATCATCCTCACCATCACCATCATCATCATATGATCATGGTCACGATGATCATTGTCTTTGTCATCATAATCGACATCTTCATCATCCTCACCGTACTCGTCATAGCCATCTTCGTCATCATTATCATCGTGGTGATGATGATGATGAATATGATCATGATGATGAGGATGATGTGCATCATATGCCTCATCATCTTCATCATCAACATCATCATCATCATCATCACCATCTTCATCGTCATCATCATCATCATCATCTTCATGATCATGATGATGATGATGATGATGATGGTGAAGATGGTGATGATGACGATGGTGATGAAGATCATGATGATGATGAAGATGGTGATGATGATGATGATGACGATGAAGATGGTGATAATGATGATGATGATGACTAATGGATATGATGATGATGATGACTAATGGAGATGATGATGATGACTAATGGAGATGATGATGATGATGATTGATGATTATGATGATGTTGATGATGAGGATGATGACGAATATGTAGCACATCATCATCATCTTCATCATCATACACAACATGATCCACAGCATGATCATCATCATCATCTTCATCATCATCGTCATCATCTTCATCATCATCGTCATCATCATCATTGTGAGGACGAGCATGCGGATGATGATGATGATGACAACGATGATGATGAAGATGATGATGATGATGATGACTAATGGAGATGATGATGATGATGATGATGATGATGATGATGAAGAAGAAGATGATGATGAATATGCAGCACATCATCCTCATCATCATCATCATCATCAACAACATGATCATCATCACCACCATCATCATCTTCATCATCATCATCCTTGTGAGGATGAGGATGGTGATGATGATGATGGTGGTGGTGGATGATGATGAATATGAGTGCGATGATGAAGATGATGATGATGAATATGATCATCATCATCAAAATCATCATATTCGTCATCATCATCTTCATTAGTCATCATCATCGCCATCTTCATCATCCTCACCATCATCATATGATCATGGTCAAGATGATCATTGTCTTCGTCATCATAATTGGCATCTTCATCATCCTCATCGTACTCGTCATAGCCATCTTCATCATCATCATCATCATGAAGATGATGATGAGGATGAGGATGATGTGCATCATATTCATCATCATCTTCATCATCAACATCATCATCATCTCTAGTAGTCATCATCATCATCATCACCATCGTCATTGTTATCATCATCATCACCATCGTCATTGTTATCATCATCATCACCATATTCATCGTCATCATCATCATCATCATCATCATCATCATCATCTTCGTCATGATGATGATGAGGAGGATGATGAAGATCATGATGATGATGAAGATCATGATGATGATGACGATGATGACTAATGGAGATGATGATGATGATGATTATGATGTTGATGATGAAGATGATGGCGAATATGCAACACATCATCATCATCCACAGCATGATCATCGTCGTCGTCGTCATCATCATCGTCATCATCATAATTGTGAGGACGAGCATGAGGATGATGATGATGATGATGATGATGATGATGACGATGATGATGACGATGATGAAGATGTTGTTGGAGATGATGACGAATATGCAACACATCATCATCATCTTCGTCGTGATGATATGATGATGATGATGATGATGGTGGATGATTATGAATATGAGTACGATGATGATGATGACTAATTTGGAGATGATGATGATGACGGTGATGATTATGATGAAGAAGATGATGAGGAATATGCAGCACATCATCAACATCTTCATCATCATCATCAACTTCCTCATCATCATCATCATTGTGAGGATGCGGATGATGATGAGGATGATGAAGATGATGATGATGATGATAGTCATCATAATAGTCATCTTCATCATCCTCATCATACTCGTAATCACCATCATCCTTATCATGATGATGATGATGATGATGATGATGATGATGACGACGACGACGATGATGATGAAGATGGTGATGATGATGATGACTAATGATGATGATGATGATGATGATGATGATGATGATGACGACGAATATGCAGTACATCATCCTCATCATCATCATCATCTTCATCATCATCAACAACATGATCATCATCATCACCATCATCATTGTCATCATCTTCATCATCATCATCATTGTGAGGACGAGGATGTCGATGATGATGATGATGATGATGATATGATGATGATGATGATGATGATGATGATGATATGATGATGATGATGATGATGATGATGATGATATGATGATGATGATGATGGCGGTGGTGGATGATGATGAATATGAGTACGATGATGAAGATGATGATGATGACGAATATGATCATCATCATCAAAATCATCATATTTGTCATCATCATCTTCATCATCGTCACCATCATCATCATCATCATATGATCATGGTCACGATGATCATTGTCTTCGTCATCTTCATCATCCTCATCATACTCGTCATCGCCATCTTCTTCGTCATCATCATCATCATCTTCGTATCGTCATCATCATCAATAATTGATGATGATAATGATGATGATGATGATGACGACGAAGATGTTGTTGATGATGATGATGAGGAAGAGGGTGATGACGAAGATGATGATGATGATGATGATGGTGGTGGATGGTGATGAATATGAGTACGATGATGAAGATGATGATGATGTTGATGATCATCATACTCATCATCAACATCATCATCTTCATCTTCATCATCATCGCCATCAATGTTGATGATGAGGATGATAATGATGATGATGATGACGTTGACGATGAAGATGATGACCTAGATGTTGATGAAGATGAGGAAGAAGGACGACGATGATGATGGTGTTGATGATGACAATGATGATGATGACGAAGATGATGATGATGATGGTGATGAGGATGAAGAAGATGATGATGATGGAGATGATGTTGATGTTGATGAGGATGAGGATGGTGATGAAGATGATGATGATGAAGAAGGTGGTGATGATGAAGAAGATGATGATGGTGGAGATGTTGATGAGGAAGGGGGAGATGACAATGATGATGAAGATGTTGATGATGATGGTGATGGTGATGATTATGATGATGATGATCATTATCATCATATTCATCATGATCATCATCATCTTCATCACCATCATGATCATCATCCTCGTCACCATCATCCTCATCACCATCACCATCATCATCATCATCATCACCATCATCCTCATCGTCATCTTCATCACCATTTCCATCATCATCATCATCATCATCACCATCATCTTATCATCATCAACATCATCCTCATCGTCATCTTCATCATCGTTGTCATCATTATCATCATCATCATCACCATCACCATCATCTCATCATCATCAACATCATCATCAACATCTTCAACATCATTTTCATCTCCCCCATCCTCATCAACATCTCCATCATCGTCATCTTCTTCATCATCACATCTTCATCAACTTCATGTATCCCCTTGACAAAGGAAATTAAACAAACCATACAAAGGCATACAATAACGCGTACACGCAAGGACGCGTGCGCGCTGTCAGTCACGCATGCATGTATTTGCGCGTGCGCGTACTTGCATGCACGTGCTTGAATTCAAATTGTTTTTGGCACCCTTGCATGCTTGGAATTAGCTTCGGATTGCACCTTTAGGCTCGGTCTGATTTATGCCTGATTTATAGCAGAAAACATCAAATGTTGTAACTTTCGTTTTTTCACAACTAGTTCCACATAAGCTCCATGAGTGCACTGCGGATGAAATTGCACATGCTTGTCGAGCTGTGTGTGTAGATTCTAAATATATAATTTTTGAATAGATCTGTTGTTGTTTTCTATTTTTAATCATTTTTAACTGCACTCATGTCAAATTTGTAAAAAACATAGGTCGTTTATTTGGCCTATAACTTTTGATTGGCTTACCTATTTCGAAAACGGAAGAGAACCCGCACAAGAGCACGAAAATACCTACAACCTAAAACAAAAAAAATATTTTGATTATTTTTAGACCATGATATGGTGGCTCAACACTTGACCATGTCGTTTTAGGGCTTCACTGACTTCGGTAATTTAAAAAAAATATAAATTTGACTTTTAAAATTTTGAGAAAATAGCCTCGCACAAGATTCTTCTATTGCCTACGCCTCTACATTTTTTTTTCTTGTAAATTGAAAATTTACATAGCAAACGGGTGGCTCAACAAAAACATGTGCATTAAGTTTGAGAAAAAAATTAACATACCAATCTTTGAATAATGACATTTTGGGGTGGTTATACCACTTTTCCATAAATAAAAGTTATATATTCCGGAAGTTCATCCGTTTTTCTACGTTTCATCTATTTACACCTAATCCAAAAACGTTTTGTAGGTACCTCTAATAATTCATTTTAATGATAATATTTTTGTTTTTCTAGAATGTCATTGCAACTAACGTGTCATAATTGGGTATCATTACCTTGCACCAGCCCACTATCATTGTTCAATAATATCATGATGGAATTTTATCCTATTGAGTTTCTTCTCTCAAGTTAATTATGCTAACATTTTATTCCTTTTTTGCATTCTTGCAAAACTAATTGTGAGGTTTCTTCGGTTTACTAGATTCAAGTTGTGACAAATTCTCACAATTTAACGCATGGGATATTTTTCAACCTTTTTTCCCAAAAAAATTTGGCCAGTTTGTGTTTTGTTTCAAAAATTATTTTCCCAGATTCCATGGGATAATTTCTTTTACTTTAAAAATAGCCAAAATTGCCCCAAAACTATATGTAAAAATCCTTAGAAATTTGAATCTTTTTACAAAAACATTGCCAAACATTTTATGGTTGCAAATTTAAGAATTAGTAAGATTGTCAAGGTTTCTACACTTTGAGAAAATTATGGATCCTTAAAATTTTCCCTCATAGCCACCATCTTATCTAAATAAAAGGTGGGTCCTATGATAGTGAAGGGGCCTTGGGATCTCCATTGTTGAGCTTTTTGTAGTTTAGAATAAGAACATAGAGAAAGATAAGGACATGAATGTTTCTACAAACGTAATATTCCTAGGAAAACTTTGGGCTTTAATATGAATAAAGAGATGGCATTTTTTTTTTGTTATTCAATTTGTTGTATACGTTTAGATTGTTGCATGGTTTTTGCATATGATGGTTTAATATATAGAAGCATATATTAGGTTGTATCATTCGTTATGTTCTCACTTTGATATTTACAATGGTTTTAACCTCAATATATTAAATGGTGGATGAATATCTTGTTTGATATCCTCAAGGTGTTGAATTCCAATTATCAAGGAAGTGGTTCTATATAAATTGAAAAGATTAACATTAATTACATAATGGATTTGAAACTAAGGGAAAAACTCAAGATGGAATGCAAGATTGCATATTTGTTGAACTAGGAAATTAAATGTGATTCTTTTGGAAATACCTCGTTTGAAGTCTTCTCTCTTCATCAACTTCTTGTACAACAAATTTTATCTTGATTAGAACTATTTCACTTTAAACATTTTCACATGGGCTTCATAAGATAAAAGACTCACACAAAAACTTCCTTATTTGAACTTTAATCCGATACTCATGTTTTTGGAAGAACCTTATCCATAGTCTTCTCATACAACACATTTCCTATTCATTAGAGTTGTTTGGCTTTAAACCTTCTCACATGAGCTTCATAACTAAAACATTTACATAGCCTCATTATTTGATTTGTGATCCCATTATTTAGATAAGTAGTTATTTAAACTATAATGTTAACAATTCATACAATCTAATAACAATGAGCCACACACCATAAGTTGAGACTCAAGATAATCATATTATAATCATATTATGACGACACTATTTCAAGAACAAATTATGCCATCAATACCATTTTAACAAAGAATCAATAAAAACAATATAAGAAATGAAGTACTTGATCTTCATATGATATCAAATCATAATTAATCAATGTTAATATATATTTTTATTAATTACTTTCCAAAAAAATATTACTTAAATTTTTTTTATAATATTTGTCTAAATTTATGACTTTTTTTAAATTAAAATTTTGTAATTATAAAATAAATTAAAAATAATAATTAATTAATTAAAAAACTAAAAATATTTTGTATTATTATATATAAATTTTTTTACATAAAAAATTTATGTTCACTTATAAGTTATAAAAAAAAAAAAAATTATGTTGATTAATAAATTACCAAAAATAAAAAGTAATTAAAAAAATTTATACCTCAACAAATTTGATTTTTCTAAAAATCCAAGTTTAAAATGAATTTATACTGGTTAATTCAATCCCCAATTTATTATTTAAAGATATCAATTACATAAAATATTCAAATATTTACATTTATAATTAATTGAAATTAATATCACACTAATATGATTACATATATGTTTTTATTTAATTGATTCTTTTTCCATCTATTTTAGTTTTTTCATTTATATGATATATTCAAATATTTACATTTAATTATGTTTTAGCTTTTTCTAATTTTATATGATATATTAAATATTTATATGATCATATATTAAATATTTATATTTAAAATAAATATTATACTTTGGTGATTACATATAATGTTTTTATTTAATTAGTTCTTATTCAATCTAGCTTTTATTATTTTATGATTTATGATATAACTAGTTTTCGTAAGTTTATAAATATTGTGAAATTCAAACGAATAAGAAAATGTCTATTTAACAATGTGGTAAATTGAAATGTATAACCGGCTGATTAGAGGAAGTTCAACATAATAAGAAAATAAAAATATATTTATCCAAAATTGATAAAATGGATGTTCCATTAGAAAAAATAACAACAATATAAACCATTAACGTCTACTATTGTCGATTTCCAAACAAGGAATGATAAGAATCATGGGGCGATAAGTTTTCTTGAAAATAAAGGATTGTCTTTCCATGGCCACGCCTCCCACTTGCTCCGAACTCCAGCGAGGCCAGCATTCAGCAGAAACGACGAAGAGTAGATCGAAATTCTATCAAATATTCTATCAAATTCTGGTCATTGAGAAAATAACGGCCAGTTATCCATTTCAGCCAAACCAGTGTTTGAAGAGCAACGTATACCCATCTTCCAAAAACCTTTATACCCAACGTTGCGGCCACTACGCTCCCCGCTAAAATGCACACCAACTCCAAAGCTAAACCCGTGAAATAGAGTATCAAACCAATCTTGGAATCCTTTGTTCGCCGTTTCTTTATTAGCAATATTGGGACAAAACCCGGTACCATCAGTTTCAACCACTCACCAGCAACTACACCTCCCGTCTCCATCAAAACAGTTGTACCAATGGCTGTGACTATGACTACACCTCCCGTCTCCATCAAAACAGTTGTACCAATGGCTGTGTCGGGGAAGTATTAGCCCCACCTTCACCTTCAAATAATGAACGGCCTTAGGCGGGGGACCACAGCTGACGGTAACGGAAAGGAACCTAACGAGGACGGCAGATGTCGACGGACGAATGAACGGCCGATAACAATTTTGTGCGTGAATTTCCACATATTATATCATTTTTTATTTTATGTGGTTATCAATAAAGTTTCTATTTTTATATTAATACGGTTATTAAGAAAGTTTACGACATTTGACTCCATTCTTATTTCTTTATATATGTATAAATTTTTTTCATCTTCAATTTCAGGCTCAATGTTTACCATCTTTGAATTTTCTTTAAATGGTTTCCACAAAATTTAACAACGAAGTTTACCAACATCTTATCCATCGCTTTAATTTTACTTTATTTTTTCATATGAGTTTCATGTTTACATTTTTTAAACGATATAAATATATTATTTTTAAATTGATATTGATTAATTATATATTAAGAATATATTTCAAACTTCCTCCATTATAAATATAAATATAAATATATTTAAAATGTTAAAGTTGGTATTATTACCATATTTAATATATAATTTTAAATAAAATTTTAAATTTAACAATAATCTAATAAACTACCAAGATTTTTAATTAAAACAAGATAAATAAATATATTTAATATGTTAAAGTTGGTATTATTACCATATTTGATATATAATTATAAATAAATGTTAAATTTAATAATCTAATAAAATAATGAGATTTTTAATTAAAACAAAATAAATAGCAACTCACGTGAAAGTCTTTGCTAAAGGCAATAAACATTAAAAATTAAAAATGGGAGAAAAATAATTAAAAAATAGAAATAAAAAATACACACTTATTTATAGAATTTTAAAGAAATAGACACTCGATACTATTGAATTCTAAAGAAATAGAACACTCGATACTATTGAAGTTGTTAACGAAGAGCTATCAAAAGATTAAGTCAATTTTTTTAATTAGTTACCTTTATGAATATTGCGGGCATGTAAACAAGCACTCACATTATAAATTGACTTGCAATTTAATTTGTGGTTTCCCATGTTCCTTCTCGAAGCCTTCCATGTGAATAAAAATAATGATGAAGAAGAGAGGGGCACTAGGAATGATTGCCCCGTTGTTAGGACATGATGGGCGATAGGAGCCCATTCATCTTTGAATACTGAACAATTAGGGAGACCATAAAGTCTGCAGAGCATGGCTACCAGAAGAGACTAAGGCGCTTTGAACCAAGAAATTGGGTATTAATTATCAGCCCTGGGCATGAAATTTGCCAGTCTGTGCATCCAAGACTTTAGCATTTCATTGAAATTGTACCTACTCTTTGACGACTCAAGGAATGCAACATTGAGGGGTTGAACAACTGGTTTTAGGGCGTGAGCTCTGGTAAAAACCTCAGGGCGAAAAATAACCAATTGAGACCCTGCACTATCATTGAAAGAGCGGTCTTTAAGGTTAGCATGGTCTATAATCCACTTAACTGCATCAATGTAGGAAAGGATAGTAGGTCTGGAAGCTATAGCATGGAGTTGTGAATCCCCAATATTTTCATAGGCAGGGCAGTCAATCTGAATATCAGTTAGGTCTTCATTGTCAAAGATGGAGTAAATTTTGGACCAATCGATTTAGTATGTCTCAGAAACCTTATCGCTGGTGTCGGCAAGGATGTCAAAGTTTGGGTCTTTGTTCAAAAGATCTTTCTGAGGATTTTTGCAGGGAGTGTTGAGAGACATGTTTGAAAAACTTGAGAAATCTGATGAATAAACAAGCACAAATAAAAAAAATAACTCAAAATAGCAAAAAACCGTGAACAATTGAATAAGAAAGTGACACAAAACCAACTTGTGCAAGCTGGAAAAAATGGCGAAAATGACCCCTGGTAAAAACTCGCGAAAATGACCCATGGTAAAAAATCGCGAAAACGACCCCTGGCAAAAACTCGCGAAAATGACCCCTGGTAAAAACTCGCAGTAAAATCCACACAAATGGCGAAAATGAACCCTGGTAAAAACTCGCAGTAAAATCCACACAGCAAGCAATTTTAGAAAATGATAAATGATAAAAGAAAACAGAAACAAAATCAACATATTTATTAATTTCGTCCGGTTAAATCTGGGTAGTAAGATTAAGAAAAATCGACGACTGAGATCTAATCTAGGGAATGCAGAAGACGAGTTGCAGGGGTTTAATTTTTTGGAAATATATACAACGTTCCTGAAATCCGCAATTGCGGGTTGCGGGATCACAACTCGAAATAAAAACAAAACAAAGTTTCTGCAATCTGCATTGTGGTCTGCAGGTTGCGGAAACGCATGTTGCAAATCCATTATTCAAATAGTTCCCGCATGTCACAATTCCGTCTTGCAGTCTAGAACTAGTACGAAAATAATAATGGGCAGAAGAAGGGTCGGCCGCCCCTTCATTTATGAGGGAATTGTGCAAATATTCAACCTACAAAAGATAGGATGTGAATTCATATATATCCTGAATGGTGAAGACTAAATAAATACTAAGCACAAGAAGGGTTGGCCAACCCTTCATTTAAGCTAGAAAAAATGGTGAAAACGACCCCTGGTAAAAGCTCGCAGTAAAATGCACACATCAGGTAATTTTCGAAGATGAAAAATAATAAAAGGAAACATAAACAAAATCAACATATTTATTAATTCCGTTGGGTTAAACCTGGGCTGTAATATTAAGACAAATCAACGGCTGAGATCTAATCTGGGGAATGCGGAAGACAAGTTGCGGGGGTTTATTTTTTTGGAAATATATACAACGTTCCCACAATCCGCAATCTACAATTGTGGGTTACGGGACTACAACTCGAAATAAAAACCAACCAAAGTTTCCGCAATCCGCAATCTGCATTGCGGGTTGCGAGTTGCGGAAACGCATGTCGCAAATCCATTATTCAAATAGTTCCCGCAATTTGAAATCATGTATAACTAGATAGCCACTTCAACAAGCTATAGCATGGTATGATGGTGTGTGCATTTTTCTCAAACCATGAATTATGGCGGGCATTCTCTCAGAGCAGTTTTAACTACTTTTTCCATACTTTGTCAATTTCCAAAGTTTCGCAAACTTGTCATACTTTTCCAGAATGATGTCAGATTGCAACACTGACTTAATGATAGCACCAGAACACCATCATGTGTCTTTCCACCCTCATCACACATTCCATGTCATCATACATGCCATTCCATCACTTCCTATGGTGTCAGATCTCTCTTTGAGGCTCACACGTGTGAGATTTTGGCCTTCCAAAATAGAGATCAATTCATGTATAACCAAAATGGTCAAGACTGGAAAAATATAAATCACAAGAAGGGTTGGTCGACCCTTCGTTTTGTAGATAATATTGAACACCAATATCCATCAATTCACCTGTATCCAGACTAGTGAACACAAGAAGGATCGGACGACCCTTCTGGCAGTCTAGAACTAGTATGAAAATAATAGTGGGCAGAAGAAGGGTCGGTTGCCCCTTCATTTATGAGGGAATTGTGCAAATATTCAATCTACGAAGTATATGTTGATGTATTTGTAACTTCGGAAGATATTCACTTGTGTATTGTATTTTTACTTTATTGTATCCCCAACAGAGATGTATTATTCCTCCGATTAGAAGTGTCGTCAGTTGTACTTGCAAGTGTTGCAAGTTATATTGTAAGTGTCGTAACTTATACTTGATGGGTTATTAGACCACCTTGATGGGGTCGGCCCTGTATGAGTCATGTGGGTTAAAAGGTTATTAGACCACCCTAGTGGGGGTCGGCCCAGTCAACATTATGTTAAGTGGTTAAGTTGGGGCCGACCTAGTTAGAGTTAAAAGACAAGTGAAGTAGTGTATAAGTAGAGAGTGTGTCTCTCTCATTTTACACATTCTCTCATTCACTCACTTCACATTAGTGAGAGAGAGGAGGAGTGCACACAAGTGGAGGAGGAGTAGCTACTGCAAAAATTTATCTTTTGGGGATTAATCTTGGTGATCTTTGTATTGGTGCTTATTCTGTCTCTGAGGAAGTTGCGGGGTTTTTCACCTTCTTGGTTTTCCCCGGTGAAATGTTTTGTGTCTCTTGTCTCTTGTCTCTTATGCTTGATATGTTGTACATGTTGTTCTTTCAATTAAGATCCTGGATATATTGAATTAAATGATGAAAAACTAACATGGTATTAGAGCTATCCTGAACGAAGGCATGGCATGGAACTTATGACACTTCTTGCACTTGCAACAAATTGGAAGCTAGGGCTTGATATAGCAAAAACCAATCATCGTGGAACTTTCTCTATAAATACATTTTGGAGAACTTTCAGGTTCTGAAACTTCTACAGGTCGAATATAACATCTCCATGTACCTTGTGTCCGAAGCACAGCATCTGTTTCGTTGTACTTTCTGTTTTATGATCTGTACAATCTAGGGTCTCTGCCTCCTCCAGATCTCAGTCATAAACAAGTGACCTAGGAAAAAAGGTCACAACTTGGGCTAGGAAGCTCCAAATGAAATTCTATAAAATGTGGCAGTAAGGGCACGGACTGTAGTTTCATAGGTCTATTTGTCAGAGGCTGAAAATGAATCAGTGACACCTGGCACTCCGTACAAGTTCGCTATCCTTTTTTATCCCATAAACAAGTCACGTTGCAACGTTTGACATATCTCTCTCTTAGAGAATCCATTTGAGGTCATACTTGTGGCGTTGGAAAGAAGATAGGCCAGGATACCACAGGCCAAAGTTTCAAACCCTGTGGATTTGAAATTTTAGAGATGAACCAGAAACAATAAGGAACATATTTATGTGAAATAGAATTGGATTCTGATCATTCTCATTTTTGGCTTGTCACTACTCTGGGAAATTAGGGCTTTTGACAGAAGTGGAATTTTGGAGTGATCTCAGCATAGGATTGATCTCCTCAGCAAAATCAAAATTTAGAGACCAAGATCAAATTTTTTGGTTGGGCAGAACCCCATACATCATCAAACCCTAGTTCGGGATTTTGATTAGAAAGGTGGAAAATTAGGGTTTCTGCAAAATTGGGAATTTTTGGAATCTGAGACCATGGATTGAAGCTCCTCAGAAAAATCAAAGCTTAGGGTACAATATCTAACTTTTTTGTTGGGCAGAAAACCGGGCTTTATCAAACCCTAGTTCGTGATCCTGTCCAGAAGATCCGGAAGTTTCAAAGGCAATTTTGAAGGGTCAAAAGTTTGCAGTTTTCAAAATTGAAGTATACTAGCTTGATCATCTCAACAAGGCACATCTTTCCATCCATTAAGAAGTTTGAAATTCAAAATTTGAATTTTTAGGGTTTCTCTGACAAACCCTAATCGAGCTCCAGATCCAGTTTCAACAAATCAAAGTGGATTGGGTTAATCTTAGAAGATAATGAATTGGACACCTACATAAGTGAAGAAGTTCCAGTTATAGAGGGAGATGAGGCTAAGGCCTTACATAAGAAGGCTACATACAATCTGGACAAGTATGACTTGAAGAGATACATGTATGTTTTGAAATTTGTTCATGATTAAGTTAATGATATGTTTGTCTTCATATTATTGAGGTTAGTACAATCTTGATTAATTTTTAGACTTATCTTATCACCCTAAGTAAAAGTATGAATGCATGTGAATACATTCATTGATTAGGGGTATGACACTTATGATTGTACTAATACACTATGGTGTGGTATGAGGATGATGTTGTCCACTAACATGAAGGGTACATCAAGAAAGACAAATCAAGTTCTAGATCAAGAACATATGACCATGGTGACATGAAGACAAAGACTCGTCCATAGTCATGGATCACATAGAAGCTCCACTTACGACGTATGTATAACTTGGTTCTACAATTATTAACTTATGAGATATGCAGGTTGCTAACACAAGGTCTCTAAGAGAACAAAGAAGACATTGTTTGGGTATGTTAGACAAGCATGATAATCCAGATCTTGAGGATGACACAATGATGACACTAGTGTACACTTAAGCATGCATAGTGGTCTAGGATGGATATAAGTTCAAAGGAAAATAATCAAGGAAGCAAAGATCAAGAGGGAGCACACTCCAGTAGTTCCTGCAAGGAAGCAAAGATTGAGAGGGAGTCCACCCAACAACAAAACAAAGATAAGTATTTGAATTGTTATTTCCTATATATATGATTACTTAAATGATGTTGTTCAGTCATGTACATACTTATGATTTAGGACGTATATTATGCATTTTAGAAAATTTGCATCAATGAACAAGATACTACTAATATGACAATAATGGGTAAGTGGCCTATGGTACTATACAACATTCCATTGCTACTTATCTAGAATGAAACCTCTTTGCTAACATGTTGGGAGTTGTGCACACTCTTAACAATGTTCTGGTAGAGATGGAAGGCATCTAGAAGGTTATGGGATATGGATAAATGTTGTATTGAAGCATTGGCTAAGATAATTGCATGACTGTATGACACACATTCTTATGTGTAAGAATTTGTTTTAAAAAAACATGAGAAGTTTATAATCATGCAATTGAATTTGACTTGTAGGAAAGATCGTGTAGAATCACCTACAAAAGAAGGACAACCAAAATTTGTTCCAGCAACGAATTTCACTATCTATTGAAGATATTGAAGAATCTGAAGTTCCTAGGATCCGAGATGCAGTAATGGAAGAATGCCATGATCGAGGAGTATCAGTCGATCATGAAGAATGATGTCTGGGATGTGGTCCCGAGAGTAGAAGGGAAGTCTGTTGTGACTTCCAAGTGGAGCTACAAGATCAAGCATGCTGCAGATATGATGAAATGGAAGATACACTAGATGGATGTCAAGACAACTTTCTTGAATGGTGTAGTCGAAGAGGAAGTGTATGTGGAGCAGCCACTTGGTTTTGAGAAACATGACAGGGAGTCATATGTGTGCAAATTGAAGAAAGCCTTGTATGGCTTGAAGCAAGCACCTAAGACATGGTACGGCAGGATAGACAGCTTCCTATCCAGTTTGGGATTTACCAAGAGTAAAGCGAATTCCAACCTTTACTACAAGGTTGAGGAAGGCAATCCAGTGATACTCCTATTGTATGTGGACGACTTGTTTGTGACAGGTGAGGATAGATTGATTGACGACACGAAGAGGAAGCTTACTTCCGAGTTCGAGATAAAGGACTTGGGTATGATGCATTACTTTCTAGGTATGGAGATGTGGCAGAGTGCAGATGGAATCTTCCTTGGACAAAGGACGTATGTAGTAGAGATCCTGAAGCGGTTCGGGATGATGGACTGCAAGTCCATGGCCACACCTATGGCATCAAACCTGAAGCTATTGAGTGATGCTTCATCAGATTCGGTTGATGCCACGATGTATCGTCATATGATTGGGTCCTTGATGTACCTGACGAAAATGAGACTAGATATTTGCTTTGCGGTGAACACCTTGAGTCAGTTCCTGACGGATCCTAGACATGTTCACCTGATTGTTGTAAATCATATTCTAAGGTACCTGAAGGGTACGGTTGATTATGGGCTCAAGTATGGTGCGAATCAAAAGTTTAACCTGGAGTGTTATGTTGATTTAGATTGGGCAGGAAGTGCTGCAGATAGGAAGAGCACTTTGGGGTGCTGCTTCAGTATGGGATCAGGTGTGATTTCATGGTTTAGCAGGAAGCAATATTGCGTAGCACTGAGTACATCCGAAGTAGAGTATGTCGCAGCTTGTTCGGCTGGTTGTGAGGAAGTATGGATGAAAAAGCTACTGTCTGAGTTATTTGATCTCCCGTTGAATGCTACATGTATCTTTTGTGACAACCAGAGTTGTGTGAAGTTGTCTGAGAACCCGATGTTCCATGACAGGTCGAAGCACATTGAGATCAAATATCACTATATCATGGATATGGTGCAAAGAGGAGCAATGAAGCTCCTATATGTTGCGACAGATGAGCAGATTGCAGATGTGTTGACTAATCCACTAGCCAGAGTGAAGTTTGAGTACTTCAGAAAGAGGCCTGGTGTTCTTCAGATAGAAGATACTTCGAGGAAGAAGTGATGGGACACATTTGCAGGAGCCATTCCAAGCATGGTGGTAGGAGGATCCTTCCCATTGCTGTGGATGTAAGCATTGTGTGATGAGCATCAGGACGATGCTCAGGTTGCTGCTATGTATGATGATCAGGATGATCATGTGTGCTGAGCATCAGAACGATGCTCCAGATGATATGCATTAGGACGATGCTATGACGATGAACAGGATGATCATATGTGATGATATGCATCAGGTGGATGCATTGCATGATCAGTTTGATCATGTGTTATGAGTCCGGAAGACGCAGATGCACATAGGCTTTTCCGACATGGTGTAGATGTGTTCTCCCATAGTCGTGATGTAATTGCCAAGATTTTCTAACACGGTGTAGATGTGTTCTCCCATGGTCGTGATGTAATTGTTGAAGCTTTTCCGACACGGTGTAGATGTGTTCTCCCATGGTTGTGATGTAATTGCTAAGCCATTCTCACATGGTGTAGATGTGTTCTCCCATGGTGCAGATGTAAGGGATGGAGCCATTCTCACATGGTGTAGATGTGTTCTCCCATGGTGTAGATGTAAGGGATGAATCCATTTTTCACACAGTGTAGATGTGTTCTCCCATGGTGAAAAAGTAAGGGCTACAGGCTTCCCCTAATGGTGGCAGATGTGTTCTCCCATTTTGGTGGTGTAAGTGTTGTGTGATGTGCATCTGGGCTATGCTCCGTGTACGATGAGATGATATGATCAGTATGATCATGAGTATCAGGATGATACTCCGTGGCCATGGACAGTTTGTGCAGCTAAGCATATAATAGCGCCCTGGGAGATTTACAGATACTCTTGCTAGGTTTTTCCTATGGCATATAATAGCTCCCTGGGAGATCTGGCAAATGCTCTTTTGAGGTTTTTCTTGGGAGGAAATATAATAACACCTTGGGAGATTTGCAGATACTATTGCGAGGTTTTTCCTATGGCATATAATAGCTCCCTGGGAGATCTGGAAAATTCTCTTTCGAGGTTTTGTCCTATGGCATGTAATAACGCCCTAGGATATTCGATAGGTTGAGCTATGTGCTCGTAATTAGTCCTGGGATGCTCTTTCAAGGTTTTTCCTGACCACATGTAATAGCACCCTGGGAGATCCGATAGGTTGAGTTGTGTGCTCGTAATTATTCTTGGGATGCTCTTTCGAGGTTTTGTGGTGGTCACATGTAATAGCTCCCTGGGAGATCTTATCGATCATGCTTAGGTACATAAAGGATCCCGGGATACTCTTTCGAGGTTTTGTTGATGCACGTAATTAGTCCTGGGATCCACAGTATCGCTAAAGATGATGAAGACCTACAAGAGGCTAGGCCTACATCCAGCATGAAAAAGGGTCGGCTCTGTAGAACTTCCTATAACGAGAATAATTGAGAGATAGCCCAGTGATCAAGATGACGAGTATAACAGCAGTGACGATGATGCTCCGTGATCTAGTGACGATGATCCAACTCCAGAATTGAAGACTTGTGCTGATATGTATTGATGACCTGTGTCTAGAGAATACCTTCCTAGTTAAGAAGGAGTGTTGATCTATTTGTAACTTCAGAATACATTCACTTGTATATTGTATTTGTACTTTATTGTATCCCCAACGGAGATGTATTATTCCTCTCATTGGAAGTGTCGTCAGGTGTACTTGCAAGTGTCGCAAGTTATATTGTAAGTGTCGTAACTTATACTTGATGGGTTATTAAACCACCTTGATGGGGTCGGCCCTGTATGAGTCATGTGGGTTAAAGGGTTATTAGACCACCCTAGTGGGGGTCGGCCCAGTCAACATTATGTTAAGTGGTTAATTTGGGGCCGACCTAGTTAGAGTTAAAAGACAAGTGAAGTAGTGTATAAATAGAGAGTGTGTCTCTCTCATTTTACACATTCTCTCATTCACTCACTTCGCATTAGTGAGAGAGAGGAGGAGTGCACACAAGTGGAGGAGGAGTAGCTATTGTAGAAATTTATCTTTTGGGGATTCATCTTGATGATCTTTGTATTGGTGCTTATTCTAACTCTGAGGAAGTTGCGGGGTTTTTCACCTTCTTGGTTTTCCCCGGTGAAATGTTTTATGTCTCTTGTCTCTTCTCTCTTGTCTCTTATGCTTGATATGTTGTACATGTTGTTCTTTCAGTTAAGATCCTAGATCTATTGAATTAAATGATGAAAAACTAACAGTATAGGCTGTCAATTCATGTATATCCTGAATGGTGAAGACTACAAAAATACTAAGCACAAGAAGGGTCAGCCGACCCTTAATTTAAGCTGGAAAAAATGCCGAAAACAACCCCTGGTAAAAAATCACAGTAGAATCCACACAATAGGTAATTTTCGAAGATGAAAAATAATAAAAGGAAACAGAAACAAAATCAACATATTTATTAATTCCATCGGGTTAAATCTGGGTCGTAAGAATAAGACAAATCGACGCCTAAGATCTAATCTGGGGAATGTGGAAGACGAGTTGCGAGGGTTTAATTTTTTGGAAATATATACAACGTTCCCGCAATTTACAATCCGAAATTGCGGTTTGTGGGACTACAACTCGAAATAAAAACAAACCAAAGTTTCCGCAATCCGCAATCTGCATTGCGGGCTGCGGGTTGCGAAAACGCATGTCGCAAATCCATTATTCAAACAATTCCCACAATCCACAATCATGTATAACTAGATAGCCACTTCAACAAGCTATAGCATGATATGATTGTGCGTGCATTTTTCTCAAACCATGAATTATGGAAGGCATTCTCTCATAGCAGTTTTGACTACTTTTTCCATACTTTGTCAATTTCCAAAGTTTCACAAACTTCCCATACTTTTCCAGAATGATGTCATATTGAAATGATGACTTAATGATAGAACCAGAACACCATCATGTGTCTTTTCATCCTCGTCACACATTCCATGTCATCATACATGCCATTTCATCACTTCCTATGGTGTTAGTTCTCTCTTTGAGTCTCACACGTGTGAGATTTTGGCATTCCAAAATGGAGATCAATTCATGTATAACCAGAATGGTAAATACTGGAAAAATATAAATCACAAGAAGGGTCGGGTGACCCTTCGTTTAGTAGATAATTGTGAACACCAATATCCAGCAATTCACTTGTATCCAGATTGGTGAACACAGGAAGGATCGGACGACCCTTCTGGCAGTCTAGAACTAGTATGAAAATAATATTGGGCAGAAGAAGGGTCGACTGCCCCTTCATTTATGAGAAAATTTTGAAAATATTCAAACCTATGAAGTATAGGCTGTCAATTCATGTATATCATGAATGGTGAAGACTGCAAAAATACTAAGCATAAGAAGGGTCGGTCGACCCTTCATTTAAAAGAGAAATGAAAAAAAAATCTACGAAGGTTGGGACAACAATTCCCCACTATCGACTTCCGCAGTATATGGTAGGGATCGGGACATTGCCTATGTTATAACATGTAAACAATATTTATCCCGACTTCTAATTGCCGACAAGAAGGATCGGCTGCCCCTTCTTTCAGTAGATAATTGTGAACACCAATATCCGACATTTCACCTGTATCTAGAATGGTGAACACAAGAAGGATCGAACCACCCTTCTCGCAGTCAGACTAGAACTATTATGAAAATAATAGTGGGCAGAAGAAGGGTCGGCCACCCCTTCATTCATTTATCTCGAGCCTCATTCAAAAATAGGGTGTTGGTTAATAACATTCAACTTCAAATGACCGTCATATTATACAGACACCAATTCATTTAATGATTTGTATATTTTTTACAACTTCAAATGATCGTCATAATTATCATATCGGAACTCCGCAAAAACTAATTTCAAAAGTGGCAATATCAAAATAAAAAGTATGGTTTTGGAAGCTAGATTTTGGCACTTTTGGAAACGGATTTGGCAGTTTCGGAACCGGTTTGGTCACTTTCGAAACTGGATTTGGCACTTTTGGAACCGGTTTTGGCTCTTTAGGAACCGGTTTTGTCACTTTTGGAACCTTGATTTGGCACTTTCGGAATCGGTTTTGGCACTTTCGGAATACTAGGCAAATGGCATGAATGGGGGGGGACCATCGAAGGAGAGAACTGGAGACACTCTGTACTTGGAGACTTGTAATGTTTTACAATCTTTAAAGAATTTCAGTTAGTTTCTATTTTGCTTTCTTTTTTTACGTGTATCAAGTTTCCTTGATTCATTTTGGTTTTTCATACATACATCTAATAACTCTGTTTTGTATTGTTAAATCATAAAACATATAAATCTGTGTGCTTGATTTATCATTCATATGATTTATATGCAAGTTATGCATCAGTCAATTTCTTTACTTGATTCATATTGTTTCACATTCTGCAATCACAACGCAATCATTATCATCGTAATTGAATTTGTTAATTAGCTCATCATTGACAGGACAGTCACATTCTTTTTAATCCTTTGAATAAAATAACACAAGAATCTTTACTCTTGAAAATATGCATCAACTCTGCTCGGGAATATTTATTCAAAATTGAAGGGCTCAATACAAAACGAGTATCTCTTCACAGGTTCCAACCCTTACTACATTTCCAAAAATAAACCTCTAATCCTTTGAATAAAATAACACCAAAATATTTACTCTTGAAAATTTGCATCAACTCTGCTCGACCCTCTTTATTCAAAATTGAAGGGCTCAATACAAAACGTGTATCTCTTCACGGGTTCCAAAAATTGTCTTTTATACATTGTAAAACCTCTCGAGGTAAAACCCTAACTACTTAATAACTAAAAATAGAAAATTATAAACTAACTATTACATTCCATTTCGGTCAAAATTTATACAATTTCCAAAATTTCTCAGAATATAACATTTGATGTCTTTCTATTGGCTGTAGCTGCTGACGGGGCTTTTTTCTCAAACAGTAGTCTTCAAGTGTGCAAGGTGTACTTCATTTCCCATATCTCTCCACTGTCTTCCATTGCTCTATAAAAGGTACCTCATAACTAGTCATCTCCTCGACCAGAACTTTCATCTCTATGTGCTCTGCAATGGAAGTTGGAGGAATCTTTTCATCTATCATGGCCAGCTGGTTTAGAATTTCAAAATCAAGCGAGAGTTTCTTCAGTAGAATTTTCCCTGTTAGAGCATGAGTCAAATCTTGAAATTTCTCATGGTTCCTCCCGATGTTATATAGTAAATCCTTATAATTGTCCTGGGAAATTAACTCGTTATTTTCATCCCAAAAAGAAGGCAGTCCCTTTTGTATTACCTTTTCAAATCCCTTTTTGAAGGCTTCAACTGTTCCTTCAGCTGTTCTGCACTAGCCTAAACATTCTCAATGTGAGAATGTTTGCCAAGGACTCTCCTAGCCCAAGTTATGACTGTTACCCTGTTTTCGATAACCATTGCTTTCAGATCACCTTCTGTCAGAGTATGTAAGAAACTTATGGTATCCTGGGGCCGTATCTTTTGGTATCTTATCTAAAACTTCTCTCATTGCTTTACAACTTTGTAAGCTATCATTTGCTATGGCTTCCTTTGTCTTCATAAAATCTAAATAAGGCCTCAATTTTGCAGCCTCATCGATGATTGAATCCCAAATCAAACGCTTTGCACCTTGCAATGCTAGTTGTCCTTTCACTTGGCCTATCATTCTCTGATTTCTGTCTACCAAATCTTTATTGTTTTTTGTCAACTCTTTTATTTCATTTTCCTTTTCCTGATTTTCCTCTTCTAGTCTTTGTTTTTCTTCTTTTAGTTCTATGATCTCCACCTCTTTCAAGCTAACTTGGGACATAGCTTGAACAATATCATTTGTGCTTGCTTCTTTGTTGCCTTGATCTTTTTCTTGCTTCTCTTGTGTTGTATTTTCCAATTTGTCCTTTAGATCTTCAATTTCAGTCTTAAGACTTGATCTATCTTTCTCCCAACTTTCCTCTTTTTCCTCAAACTTGAGCAATTTAGCAAGACAGTCATCCAATTCTCGATATAAAGTTTCTTTTTCTTGTTCTAACACAGTTAATTCAGAGGCTTGAATTATCCAAGTTGCTGGAATTCTAACCTTTTGCTAAATTAATTGGATATTCTTTTCTTTCTCAGCTAAAAGATTTTTAGTTGCCTTCCCTCTATTTGGTTCATCATTGCTCTTCACCAGGTCACCTTGCAATCTTTTTATTTGCAGTTGATGAGCTTTGTTCTCTGTTTTCTCTTTCCTCAACTGGATTTGCATCTTGTTCACTGTTTTCTGTAGTTTTTCCACTGTTAAAGTAGCTTTCATCATATTAGCATAAATCACCTCTCTAGTATGTCTATGTAGGTGAATTTTATCAAGGACTATTACATTCTGCAAATTCAATTTCATTTCTATGACCTTATCATCAGACGATACAACCAAATTCAAAGTATTTTTGTCTGGATCTCTACTAGTCATCAGAGTAATTTATGAATCAACAACATTCCTGACTTATGGAAACAACTTATGCATTGCTTTTGCTGTTGTTTGTCTGTCTTTTCCATATTTTACACATATTTCATCTCTTGAATGAAATTTTCTATAATCACCTGCTGCTCTTGCCTCATCAAATTAGTATTCCTGTACTTGAATTCCTGGCCCTTGGTATTTTTCTTTCTTCTTTCCCTTTTCTTTGTCAGATACAACTACTTCATCTTGTTGGCTTGATTTTAATCTTTTGGCTTCTCTTTCTTCCTCCACCTGCATATCAGTACTTTCATAAAATCTTCTTGTACTTGTTGCTTCAACCTTTCCTGGGGTAGGTACCAACTCAGCTGAAACTTTATTCAAGGTAGAAGGAATATCGTGTGAACTTCCCGAAACTTCTGTGTCTGATTCATATTGTAGTAAATTTTCCATATTCGCCAATCCTTGAACCTCTTGGTGATCAAAGGCTTTATTTTTGTTCTCTTCCCTTATGTCAGAAATAACATGGCAGGGATCATAATTAATAGCTGTCACTTTCCTAAAACTGAGTGCTTCTAAATGTTTTTGTACAAAAGGGAGAGCATTCTTGTTCTTGATTATAATAGGACCAATTTTTAAAGGGAACTTTATATCTGTAGCTTTCTTGAAATGTAGAAAATGGTCATTTTCTACTATCAATTTTTGTCTGTTAAACTCCAAAGCAAAAACTTTTAGAGTCAAAAGGTTGGTAAAATATAGGGCTCCTTAACAAATCCATAAAGTCTGATTAATGTATCTTGCTTCCCTAAAAACCAGTCTCCAATTGCTTTTTTTGGGATTAATTGCATCAGGGTCTTCAACTCTGATAATACTATAGGAAAATTTGCTCCAAACATCAACTATATACTTCTGATAAAATAAAATTCATAAAATTAAACATACTGTCTTCCATTGTTTCTGAAAACATAGACTGTGGGAAATGTAAATCTTTTTTACTGCTCAACAGGAGCATTTTCATCAGGTGTGTCTGGAATTTGAAATGTCTCAAAGTGTGGAAATTCACTAACTGAGAGTGGATGTACCCAGCCAAGAATTCATCAAATTTAAGGTAGGGTACTTGATTGTAATCCATTTCTAGTTTAGCAACACTTAATCTAAAAAGAAAACTTAACTAGACATCTGTGACCATGGAATCATCATCAAACCCTAAAAACTGTGAAATGAGTGACAAAACTAACTGTGAATTTTCATCAAAGAAATTAATGTCAAGTGGATAGGGGGTGTTATTAAGGGCAAGGCCAGGTTTTAGACAACTGGTCATGAAGGTTTGTTTGGTCTCAGGGGATGACTCTCTGTACTGGCTAAATAGGGCTTCTTTGGAAAAATCTTCCTCGTCGTAGGAGGAAAATAGGGGTACTGCTAGAGCTTTCCTAATGATAGATGCATTTACAGGGCAAAGAATTTTCTTTCATGATGAGGTCATAATGACTCTTTGACTTTGAGAATAATTTACTGCACACCATGAAACGGATTCCAAAAACCCTGAAGGTTGTTCGGGACAGAAATGGATAAAACGAGACTTATAAATATTGTGCACATCCAAATTTTGTTTATATAAACCCTCCAACTTGCTTTTGATTTCTGAAACTGAGAATTTAACCATTATGAGGTCACGAATGTCACTATCTCTGTCCACTAGGGTTTCTTCTATCCTCATAGTTTCAAAGTTTTGACAGATTGTTTCACTACTTCCTTCCATTATGTAAACAATTCTAGTTACTTTCATGAGTTAAGAGGACCTATCTGGCACAGAAAGGTTGATTAAACTATGCTCTATCGCTTTCGAACAGCACAGACATGTTCCAATCCTCTGTCATTCATAACACAAAAGTCAAATGTTGACGTGCCCTTCTCTTTTATACACCGTCGAAGGTGGTTTCGCTACGCGGGATGGTGGTTTTCCTTACCGCTTTCTTTGATTGCGGAATGATGTGGATACGACACGTGTTCAGTGGTATGGTATTTCGCAACCGCTCCGACCTCCATCACGTCGTGCATGTTGGCGGCGCAGAAATATTATGGGACGTCGATATAACCGCCCTTTATCAAATAGCTGTTGATCTAATCGCCCTTTTATCATTCTCCCATGAGGTACGACGGGCATTTTCCTAGGGCCACCTGAACCAGTTTTCCAACACTTAGTCATTTCCAAGAATTTCTCCAAGGTTGATACTGAAACCCATTTTGGCAGACTTGTAACTTTCTCCTTGGAAATGATTAAGGCAAACTGAGACCATGACTAGATAGCCACTTCAACAAGCTATAGAATGATATGATGGTGCGTGCATTTTTCTCAAACCATGAATTATGGTGGGCATTCTCTCAAAGCCGTTTTGACTACTTTTTCCATACTTTGTCAATTTCCAAAGTTTCACAAACTTGTCATACTTTTACACAATGATGTCAGATTGAGAAACTGACTTATGTTGATGTATATGTAACTTCAGAATGTATTTCATCCATGTATTTAATTTATATATTATTGTACTCCTATAGAGATGTGTCATTCCTCTATACGGAAGTGTCGTCATGTGTATTGACAAGTGTCGCAAGTGTGTGAACTTGCAGATGGGTTATTAGACCACCATGTGTGGGGTCGGCCCTTATTTTATGTAATATATTGTTGATGTACCTAGCTAGACAAGTCGGCCCCATAAGGTCACTAGGCAAACAGAACAAGTATAAATAGAGATCGGGAGATCTCTATTTGGATCATTTGGAAACTCATTCTTCCTTCACTCAGAAAGTGGTGCACTAGTGAGGAGGAGGATCATCTACCACTAGGAGACTATCTCTATGTATTTTGGTTGAGCCATTGCTCTCTTTATCACTGAGGAAGTTGTGGGGTTTTTCACCTTAGGGTTTTCCCCACGGAAACTCTGTGTCTCTTGTCTCTCATGCTTTTGCTTCTTGTGATGATTGACATGCTTGTTATGATTGATATGCATTGATATACTATACATGTTATTCTCTCAGTAAAGATACTAGAGTATTGTGAATTAATGCTCAAAATTTAACATGGTATCAGAGCTAACCTGAGAAGAAGACATTGTGTAGTGATGGAAACCAAGGGTTTCTTGTTTATTGGGTTTCTCTCCACCGATTTTGGAAAAGAGGTATAGTAGATTGACTCTACTCATCAAGGAGAATCTATCTGTCCAATCAGAATTCAATTCTGAGCATTTTCAGATTTGGCCGTAAAAATTAGGGTTTCCACAAAAATAGGAATTTCTAAAATCTGAAGACATAGCTAGAAGGTCCTTGTAAAAATCGAAGTTTAGAGCTTTGGATCAAGATTTTTGGCTGGGTAGATCTCCGGGAAACTCAAACCCTAATTCAGGGTCCTCCTCAGTGAACCCGGGAAGACAAAAAGGCATTTCTGAAGGGTTAAGCTTTGCAGATCTCAAATTATGAATACACCAGGCTGATAAGCTCATTAAGGTGCATCTTTCTACCCTTTCAGAAAGTTGAAATTCATATTTTGAATTTTTAGGGTTTTTTTCGACAAACCCTAATCCGGGACCAGATCCAGTTTTCAGCAAGTCAAGTGGTAAGATCTAAATCTTTTCTATTTCCATTTGAAGTACTCTTTAAAGATGTATCATCACACCAAGATTTAGGATAAGCTTGAAGGGGCTGATAAGTTCCGAGCCTGGAGGTATAGGATTGGGTTTATCCTGGAAGAGAATGAGTTGGACTCATATGTAAAAGAAGACATCCCTATCCCAGAGGATGAAGAAGCTAAGATATTGCATAAGAAGAACTTGGTCAAAGCAAAGAGAATCATTGCTGATTCTATCAAGGACCATCTCATCCCACATGTGTCATCTCTAAAGACACCCAAAGAGATGTTTGATTCTCTAACCAAGCTATTTGAAGGGAAGAACATAAATCGAAAGATGACCCTATGGAACCAATTGAAAGGAATAAAGTTTCAGAATGGAGAAACCATTCAATCTTATTTTTCTAGGGTCTCTCAGATTAAGGAATAACTGGAAGCAGTGGATGAAATGGTGGAGAATGGTGAAGTTGTCATGACCACTCTAAATTGCCTACCTAGGTCATGGGATTCCTTTATTCAAGGAATTTGTGCGAGAAAGAAGTTGATCTCCTTCAACAAATTGCAAGAAGAATGTTCACAAGAAGAAGCAAGGCTTGTGGCCCGAGAAGAAAAGATGGGAAGTGAAGATCAAGCTCTCACAATACACACCAAGAAAGGAAGGTCAAAGAGAGAGCACTCTCATGCCAAGAAATATTCACACTATCATCAACATAAAGATAAGAAAGGTCTCAGATGCTTCACATGTAATGAGAAGGGTCATTTTGCTTCAGAATGTCCCAAGAACAAAAGGAACAACAACATCAAGAAGAAGAAGGACAGCAGGAAAATATATCATGCTCATGTTGCTGAAGATGATGAACCACCCAAGAAGAAGGCTCGAGCAGAAAGTGATGATGATGACTCATCAAGCGAAGAAGAGTATGTTCTGACCTCTGCTCTCACAGGTACTATCTCTCATGGTTGTAATGATTGGCTTATTGATAGTGGGGCTTCTAAACACATGATTGGGTTTAAAGAATCTTTTGTAAATCTATCTGAAAATGAGTCACCCCATAAGGTGAAACTTGGGGATGACTACCAATACCCTATCAAAGGAAGTGGTGAGGCCTCCTACAATCTAGGCTCTGGGAAGTCTTTGAAGATGAAAGATGTTTTGTATGTACCTAGGCTCAAGAAGAATCTACTCTCCATATCCGCATTAGATGCAAAAGGTATGAGGGTTGTATTTGTGGATGGCCAAGTCCTAATGTGGCCAAAAGGTAAAACTGTTGATGATGCAGTAGTGATTGGAGAGCAAGAGGGAGGATTGTATAAACTAAAGGGACAACCTGAACATGCCATGGTGAATGAATCCATGGAGCCAAGTGAACTTTGGCATATAATACTTGCTCATATGCACTATAGGGCACTTCCAATTGCAAGCAAGGCTGTAGAGGGTCTTCCTGAAATCAAGACCAAACATGAAGGTGTTTGCAAAGGATGTGCAAAAGGTAAGAACATTAAGAAGGCTTTCCCAAGCAGTGAAAGCAAGGAAAAAGGTATCTTGGAAATTACCCACTTCGATGTATGCGGTCCGATGTCATCCATTTCTCTGAGTGGGAAGACTTGGGTTTACTTCTTGAAGAACAAAGATGAAGTGTTTGATAAGTTCAAGGAATTCAAAACCTTGATGGAGAATCAAACTGATAAGAAAATCAAGACTTTCAGATCCGCCAATGGTGGAGAATTCACTTTAGGTGACTTCAAGAAACTTTGCAGTGATTCAGGGATTAAGAGGGAGTTGACTACTCCTTACAATCCACAACAGAATGGAGTTGCAGAAAGAAAGAATAGAACAATCATGGAAGCAGCAAGGGCAATGCTGCATGACCAGGATCTACCTATGCATCTATGGGCAGAAGCAACTAGGACAGCTGTATATGTGCAGAACAGAACACCCCACAAAATATTGGATAACAAGACACCAGAAGAGGTCTTCTCTGGTAAGAAACCTGAAGTCATCCATCTCAGAATATTTGGTTGTCCAGTATATACACATGTCCCAAAGGAGAAGAGGACCAAGCTGGATCCTTCAGGAAAGAAGGGTATCTTTGTGGGTTATAGTGAAAGCTCGAAGGCTTACAGAATATACTTTCCATGGTTCAAGAAGATTGATGTCAGCAGGGATATGACATTTGATGAAAACTCAGCATTCGTCAAATCAAGAAAGACACCTGTTGAAGATTATGAAGAACCTAAGGAAACTAGATTTCAAGACACTACCATGTCTGAAGCAATTCTAGATGTTGATCGTGAAATTGAAGATCCACAACAACCTGTAGATCCACCACATGAGGAAAACTCTCACAAGAGGAAACCTGCATGGGCTAGAGAGCTCATTCAAGATGCAGAGAGATTTGGCATTCCAGAAAAAGAACACGGAGCAAAGAAGAGAACCAGATCACATACCAACTATGTTGCTTTACTATATGATATCATGAACAAAGAACCTTCCAGTTAGGAAGAAGCAACGGAAAATAAAGAATAGAAGGATGCCATGGTCGAGGAATACCAATCAATAATGAAAAATGATGTTTGGGATGTTGTCCCAAGACCTGAAGGGAAGTCTGTTGTGACTTCCAAATGGATCTACAAAATAAAGCATGCTGCAGATGGCAGCAAAGAAAAGTACAAGGCAAGATTCGTAGTTCGTGGCTTCTCTTAGAAAGAGGGAATAGATTATGAAGAAACTTTTGCTCCTGTAGCCAGGTACACTTCCATCAAAACAGTACTTGCCCTAGCTGCAACAATGAAATGGAAGATACACCAGATGGATGTCAAGACTGCCTTCTTGAATGGTGTAGTTGAAGAGGAAGTGTATGTGGAGCAGCCACTCGATTTTGAAACACATGACAGGGAGTCACATGTGTGCAGATTGAAAAATGTCCCTTCGAAAGGCCCCTCGCTTTCTACTAAAAGGTCAAAGTCCCCAACTTCGCTTGAGTTCACAAGATTATATTTTTTGATTCGTCCCTAACAACCCAACGACAAATTTCCTTGAGAGCACAAGATTATCTTATTTGAGACCACAACCCAACCGCAAAAACGTTAACAACTTCAAGGAGAGGTCAACTCAATTGACTGGTTGAGGATTCTTCGGGAAAAATACACTATAAAAGGGGAGAAAGAGTTTGTGTCATAGATCAATATCTGAAATCAAAGTGTCACTTGGTGTCAGATCGATATCCGAAATCAAAGTGTCACTTGGTGTCAGATCGATATCCGAACTCCTACAAAATATGACCATGATTTCAAATAAAACGTAACATTTAGATTAGATGTTTGATTGCTAATCTTCATAATATCCTGATTTAACAAACTTTGCATAATTCAAAAATATCTACGGAGCAAAGACATGCCACCACGATTGCTCCTAGGGACCAGGTGGCTCTTATTAAGGGATTCAAACCCGACTAATTACTCGACCACGCCACATATCACATACCATAAACCATCCTTATTTAAAGTGCGAATAACAGAACTCAAATAGGCACTTGATCCTTGAGAACTTTGGATATTTGGTCCTTTATTTCCTTGGTAGAAGTGGAGAAGCCATCCGAGTCCTTGAATAAAAACTGCATGGATCTTGCAAAATTTAAAGCAAATTTCTTGCAACAGAGCGGCACAGGGTCCTGCTTTATAAACTCCCAATTCAATTCCTTCAGGTAAAGATAGACGATGTCGGTTATATGATTTAAAGCATCATCTATTGTCGATTCTGGATTGTCTTTGAGATAACAATCCACACTGGAAGCTAACTCTCTGTGTTCCTTCTCTGCCTTCATATTACAAAATCAAATTTAGTAAAGCTAGGGCATCAGCGAGCGATTTATTATAGTGCGTGTACACAAATTTTAATTTCAATGCAAAATACCTCGAAATCTTTCGCATCGTCGGTGAGTCTGGTCGTCAATTCTACAAGATGTTAGATCTTGGATGGAGAGTATATTTCCTCCAGAATGTTGTCTAGTAAAAGTTGCCCCATTAACAAAAGTATAATCAAATTTACTGCACACATCCCTATGGTGGTTTTCACATTTTTTATGTACTCATTAAATGTGGGGACATGTCTAGTCGCTATCCATTCCGCATCTTGCAGAGAAGCCTCAATGTATCGCTCCCACTAAACATGCAATCACTTCAGAAAATCAGCATTGATGTCAATGAAGAATAATAATATAAACAGTATTTTATCTTCATAAACAGTACATACTGCATTTTTTCGTATGTAGGATGCCATATCCCGCCCTTGCTTTTTGACAACTTCATCAGTCAATTCATTTTGTGTTTTGAGGAAGAACTTCAATGCAATTTTCATGTCGTCTGGAAGGTAGTCTATCAACGAAAGATCCCATTTGAAAATTGCATAATAATAATTTAACAAAAAACATGAACCATCCGGTTTTTGCATTCATATCAACTAGGTGCTGTGAACATTTTGGGTGCAAGATGTCTACTGTTATACTACTTTCTATTGAGTCTATAGAATTGGAATTTACCGTTTCATTGCTTCTGTGAAAATTTTGAGTTCATCCATTTTTCCATGAGTATCATATTTTTAAAAAATCCCCCAAAACACTAAAACTCCAATTTGAGGCATTATATGAAGGAATTAGGCCCCAAAAAAGAGTCAAGAAAAGGTCCAATAAGAAGGATATGATCAGTCACTACATTGAAATCTTTGAAAAATAACTTCATGTTAGGTTTGAGCCCAAACGGATAAACAAGTCAAAAGTTATGACCCTTGGAAATCCCTGCATTATTTTTGCTTATTTTTTCAATTTTTTTATATTTCATTCCACGTAAATCCCTGCATCATTCTCCTCTGGTTGAAAAGAACACATCTCTTGCAAGTTATTGTCTTCAAACGGATTCCACTTAACGAGATCTAAATTTAGCAAGTCTCCCTCCGTAATATATGTACTCTCTGTTGGTGCTAAGCCATGGGGGATTCACCTTGTTGACCAATAACTTCTCACGCTCATTCAGAAAGCGAGGTTTTTAAATCATGAAAAATAAGGTCAATATATTGTAGATATTGAGGGGTAAGGAGTAGGGTATGTGGGGTTTATAGGTATTGGGGAGTATTAATCTAGTAAAAATAGGGAATATCTCATAAAATAGGGTTACTTTAATTAGAAATATGTATTGGGAGGGCGGCTCAACAAAAGGATTTTGGTAGATATTTATCAATATCTAGTGAAATTAAGGGTATTCTTTAATATCCCATGAACGAAGACGTTATGGTATAGTTTCACTAGGTGAAGAACATGTGAGCTAAGCACTCCCACTAGACCAGATATTGGTTGCGTTGGCCTTGCCAAGTATGAAGGGTCTTCTTATCTAAAATATGTGTATTCTCTTCATTTTTCTTGCTCGGAATGGCTCGTTTCCAATCCACCTTTTCCTCATTATCATCACCCAAGTCGTCCCCATGGAAGATATATAAATTAGAAACATTAAACATAGGGGAAATATCAAGATCAGTAAATAAACCGTAGAAGCATTGTCGTTAATTTTCTTGAGAATCTTGCGAGGACCCATTTTCTTATATTGAATTTGTGGTAGGTTCCTCTAGGAAATCATTTTTTTCATAAATAAAACGTCACCAAATCACCTTCATTGAATACCTAATGTCATCGGTGAGCATCTTTTATAATTTTGTTCTACTCATTACTGGCCTGCAACTTGTGTCTCACTTGTTGTTGTAAATGTTGAATGTGTTCTGCAAATGCTTCCCCGTCATCATTGATTCGATCTCCAAGCCTTAGCTGCACCAATTCTAGGACACCCATAGGATTTCTACTGTAAACAATTTGAAATGGATATTTACCTATTGATATATTCAATGAACTATTGTAGGAAAAATTTACTTGATGTAAAGCCAAATCCCACTACTTCGGATTCTTTCCAACAATGCTTCGTAACAGATTTCCCAAACTCTGATTTACTGTACATCAGTTTTCCTATTTATTTGGGCATGATGGACAATGTTGAACTGTAATTTAGTCCCCATTTTCTTCCATAAATTCCTGCAAATATGACCAAAGAACCAAGTATATCTATTAGAGGTAATAGTTTTTGGAACACCATGTAATCTAACCATTTCTGAAAAAACAATTCTGCCACCCTTGATGCATCACTAGTTTAAAAAAATGAAAAAAAGAAGAAATAATGCAGGGATTTCTGAGGGTCATATTTTTTTACTCTTTTATCTGTTTGGGCTCAAATTTAACAGGAAGTTTTGTTTTGAAGAGTACACTACAGTGACTGATCGTATCCTTCTAATTGGACATTTTTTCAACACTTTTCCAGGGCCAAATTCCTTCCTATAGTGCCTCAAATTGGGGTTTTAGTGTTTTTCTGGGATTTTTTAAATTTGTAATTATCAGTTATATGTTAGTTTATGCACCTAATCAGAAAAGCGAGTTGAAAACTAGTGTCACTTTAGAGTCATGCAAGAATTTTCTAAAATTAACAATTTTCAAAAATCTTATATATTAGTTATAAGAGGTTGAACCTTCATTGTAATAGTTAGGATGGAGAAGGAATAAAAGATTGTTATTTTTCCACTGTTATGTGTTTGCATGATTTTTAGATCTTATGAATTAATTAAATTTTATTGGATACATCATGTGGCTAAGTAAGGACCCCACCGATAATCATCTTTGGGTATTGTGAAAAAGATAAATTAATTTTTTCACATAGACCCCGAATAAGTAATAATAATATATTCATTTGGTTGTTGGGCCACTTGAAACCATTTAAAAGGAAGAGGAAAGTGCCTTACAAGAAATATAAATGTTATAGTATTTATAAAATATTTAAGTATTATGTCATAACATTTATCTTCAAAGGAGGGAAGTTATGTTATGTTTCTTGAATCAGAGGTATAAGTACCAAAATAGAAAAAGTTGGTTACTCATTACTTTATTCTTACGCTACAAAATACAAAGGCATCTCTTGGTCCAGTCCAAAAATGTTATCTCCCTCAACGTGCTCTCCAAATCCAATTGGAAGAGATTAATAGGGCGAGTCAACGACCCTAAGAATGAATATAACATGAGGGTCCTTTCAATGCTTTTTTGATAATATAGAAGAACACAATCTCTCGAGAGTTTTGATAATATAGAGGAAATAAAATATAGAAAGCATCGACCGCTAACTAACTAGGATCCTGAGACCTACCAAAAGGTAAAAGCAAACTGAGACCTAGGATTAATAATATAGTATTGAATGGTGCAGAAATTACGGTGGCCATTTCCAAATGTTAGGTGGGCATCTGAAAGAGAAACACAAGGACTTGAGCTATTATTTTTTTCAAATATTAGATGAGTGGGAAAGAAAAATAATAATTTGATATGGATGGAAAGAAAACACAAATTTACAGTCACTACTTTAATGTTGATTGAAACATTTCTGATATCATTATTAGTTTAGTGTGTGAAACACCGAATGATATCTTAAAAAAAATTGATAAACAAGTTCTACATAAAAAAGTATGTCAATTTGGTAATTATTCCATTTCAAACTTTCTACCCAGCACTATGAAGTGATGGCCGGTAACATTCATAAAGAATATGATATTTATTATTAATAATTATATTAATAAAAAAATAAAGAAGTATTTATCACAAATATTCTCAAGGATTCCAATATAATTAATAAATGTTTTGATGAATTACGAAGTATGAAATTGAATGGTATTTATATTTTATGGTGTTTAAAAAATTAAAATTTGGGTTTTTTAAATTGGTTTTCAAAATTTAACCAGTGAATAGGAGCTTGTATCAATATTACACCTAGATAGAATATTAGATGAATTCTGAATTGTTTGGAATTTATGTACAAGAAAGCAATACAATCAAATTATACTACTATGGTATACTTTCGATAACTTCATGACTTACTGCTTCCGAAGAGAAAGAGTGAATGGAGGGGCAATGTGACTAGAAGGCAATGAATCTAACAACTCTTAATTCCACCTCTCTCTCTTTTTTCTAAATCTCATGCATTGTTTCAAGCTTCAACCCAAATATTAAGTCTATTGCAAAAGATACATATTCTAAATAAAAAAATGTAGTATTTTAAGCCGACCTCTACATGAAGTCTCATTGTTCTATACTTGGGGGATCATTATGTACTTGCTAGATCTAGATGTTTTATAGGTGGGTGGTATAATTGGTCCTGTAGTCTTCATGCCATGGGCCTATTCGATATTACTTTTATATCTCTCCTCACACATTATTTAGAGCCTTTGATGGTTGATGAATTAAGGTTTAATAGTTAGATGGATCATATACCAGTATAGATCAAATCCCTTGAATTCAACATTTTTTTTATAATGCAAAATTTGAGGAAAAGCTTGCATGCAAGGGATTCAATCTCTCTTTGAGCTTAGTTCCAGAGTTAAGATGGAACTGGAACTATACTTGTTTAATATGTAAATCTCTAGTATGTGCTCAAACCTTAGCAAGAAGTATCCAAGTTTAATAAAAAAAAAGAGTTTTAATTACTTAGAATATGTATCGTTTTGGTTTTGAACTTTAAGTTAGAGTTGAGATTGTAAAAATTTAATTTAATTAAATATTTTATTATTTTATTAAAGTGCCATGTGTCAACTCCACATTGAGCATGAAATTACACTTCTCCCTCATACTGGGGTGTAGAAAGTGCCTCTCAAGTCAATAAAGTAAGGTAAGATGATCCAATGGATAGATTATATATAAGTAAGAAAGAATAAGGTGTCCTATTTTATTCTCCAAATAAATTCTATTCAATCCAAGAAAAACAAAGGAAAAAATAGGTTGCCAAACATTTAGTTACAAATTTCATTCAACAACACAGAAACCTAAATGTGCAAGTTTGGTACCCCTACTATTTCATAAAATTGTTCTTATTAAAATTTACTACTTTTTAAACTTAGGGTTTGGATATTAAATTTTATAATGTAGCATTAAGTATTGAATAATATGGAATCACTAAATATAAATCTAACGGGATAAACAATCAAGATTGAAGACTAGACTATGAAAACATTAAAACCACATAATAAGAAAAACAATTCAAAATTTTCTTGTCCACTTAAAAATAGGCGAATATGATTTCTTATACCATAGATGGCTTGGCTATTTATACCCATAAATAGCATTAACGTTTTGAGGTAAGACAAAATATTAGATATTTAATTATTATAAAATATTTACTGATCTTAAAAAATTATCCTAAAATTTCACCATTTAGCTATAATTTTCTCAAAAAAATACCTTAACAAAGAAGGGAGAATATGGTAGAAGGGAGAATATGGTGGGGTAAAAACTCATGATTTGCATACTTTTATTAAGATAATTTGGTAAATAATATCCCTTTTTTTTAGAATTTTGTTGTTGTTTTTCATTTTTGAAGGTTGCTCCATGAAGGTGGTTCACAATTTTTGGCAAGCGAAGTGCCGAAAAATTGTGTCGTGGACCCTCAATCGAGGTCTTTTAAAACCCTCGATCGAGGTTTTAAAAGGCCTAGATCAAGGGCTTTAAAAAACCTCGATCGAGGGCTTTAAAAGGCCTAGATCGAGGGTTGAAACAAGCCCTCGATCGAGCTATCAAAACCTCAATCGAGGGTTGAAACAAGACCTCGATCTAGCTTTGAAAGCTCGATCTAGCTTTTGAAAGCTTGATCTAGATTTTGGAAAAAATAAAAAAAGACCCGCAACCTGTTTTTTAGGCCCTCGATCGAGCAATTTGCTCAATCGAGGGTTTTAAAATACCTCGATCGAGGTCTATGTAGAACCCTCGATCGAGGTTTCATTTAGCCCTCGAGCAAGGTATTTCAAAAACCTCGATCGAGGGCCTAAAAAACAAGCCGAGCCCTTTTCAATAAACTTTTGTCTGCCTTTCAAAGGCTTAAACTATGTCATTAAAAGCACATTAATGGTCAGACTTGATATCGTTGGATTCGTCAATGAATCATTTATCCATATACATAAAATTTACGAATTTTTATCTTTGTATGTCTTTTGTTTTTAAATTTCTACTAAAACTTGCCCTAAAAAACTATGTTGACAACTTCAAATGAGCTCAAAGATAAATCAACAACATTCAAAATACACATCCAAAAAATTTGAAAAAATATACAAGCGCTAGATCAGTGCGTCCTCTTCAAAATGGTATTTTTAGTTTTGCAAATTATGTAAACAATCAAAATATTTTGTGCACACACGCACATGTTTGCAAAATGCAACTGAAATACTTATTGGTCAGTTTCAAAAAATAATAATAAATATAATTTTTTGAGAAAAATTTAAAAAAAAATATGTAAGCACTAGTGCATTTTGTCTAGATCATGTTCACATATTTCATTTTTTTAAATTATTACTTTAACATTAAATTATTTTGCACACACACAAACCACTTGTTGATTGCTCTTTAAATTTTTAAGGACACACGTTTCATTAAATGAAAATTTGACATGATAAATGACATTGGTATATTTTAAAAAAAATATCATTGGAAATCCAACATAATTCTCTACATTTCGTTTTTTAACCGCATGTCGAAATTCATATGGAAAATATGAGTTTCGAGGGATTCAATTTAATATATGAGTAAAATTTCCATTTTTCATCGTCATATTTGCCCAAAAAGAGTTACCCATCTTCATGGAATCACCATAAAATAATGAATACATGTCATGATTCTATGTTTCAGTTTGTTTTACCCCTATCTTTCCTAGACAATTTCAATGAAAACATAAAACAAGTTATATATGATCCCAACAAGTACATGAGGTAAGGTGTCACAATTTATAATTGAAAGGTTAACTTAACAGGGATAATTTTAAGGACCCATACTTATTTAAAAGTGTATAAACCTTGGCGAATCTTACCAATTCTTAAAATGTCAACTATAAAATATTTGGCGATATTTTTCTAAAATTATTTCAATTTCTAAGGATTTTATATAGTTTATATAATAATTTGACAATTTTTAGAGTGAAAAAAGTTTACCACATCAAGTTGGCTGAAATGGGGCTTCAAAAAAATGCAAATTGGTGAATATTTTTTTGGAAAAAAACATGGAAAAATAGCCCATGGGCTAAATTTTGCCCCTAAAATTATCCTTGGTTAACTACAATATAATTGGCATAGATGTGATTTACTTGCATTGTACATATACACATATTTATTATTGTTTTGAATATTCCTACAGTATATTTAAGTTGCATCGACGTGTATAGGTGGTTTTTTGCAATTGTATAATATGTGCAACCCTTTCATATCCTACTGGTTGCTCTTGATTTCCTTTTCAGATGACCCTGCAAATTTGTTATCAAAATGTAATAAGTGTCAGATTCTAGATTGGCTAAAATATCTTAGTCATTATCATAAAATAATGGAATATACAAATATCAACATACAATGTAGAACTCAGCTGAAATCACCTTAGAACTATGAATGTGGTTAGCAGGTTCAACCATTTCATCATTTGAAACATATGTGTTTGACATTAGAGACAAGTTGTTCCTTGAAGATTCTAAAAAACAAAACATGCATTTTATAAGTTTTCATGCTTGCTTGATCTTCAAAGAAAACAAAAAAATGTAAAATAAACACAACAACTAAATAAACACCTAGTTGTGCTCATTATCAACAAGTTTAGGTCAAGATATTGAGACATGACATAAGGCATTACAGTTAACAAAATTTCCAGAGATCAGAAATGGAACATACACAAGCATTGCACAAATTATATCACCCACCTTCAAAAATAAACAACCATATGAAATGATATTTCCATTGGTAAGATAAATAAGAAGACAATACTACCAACAAATCAGATATAATATATGATCAAGATTCCATTACAATCATGTTTACAGTCAACATATCCAACATTTGGCTTATTTTCATGCATACAACATTACATAATAGATTAAAATGAGATGCACAATGCAACACTAAAATTTATATGGTGCAATCCAACATTCATCAATATAGAAATCAAATAACATGGCAAACAGAAAAGATAAACCTCCAATTTCTGAAAAAACCTATTACACTGCATGTCATATATTCCAGAGGAAAAGGTTGAGCCATATATTGTACAGGATAAGATGTATGCTAGGTAGAAAAACCCATGAACTCTTAACAATGCTCAACATATAGTGATGCACCATATTATTATCCAAGTCACTAACAAACACCAAGAAATGGAAACCATAATTCACATAGGGCTATATACCACCCCCTGTTTTGGTAGATGGAAAAATGTGTCCTCTCAACTTCTAGAGACCATAAAAATGTATGGAGTAGTTGAGAGTGAACTCCTCTCTTTACATATCATCACAAAAGTAGTGTATTTTAACATATCGGAGTTGCTTATCAAACTGAAAAAACTTATAACCAAAATGAATGAAGTCGTTGAAGAAATAGAAAGACACTAGTACTAATCTCGTGCAGCACTAAAAACTACTATATTGAATATCCATAAGCGTCCGGTGATCAAACACTCTCTTTGCATGGACCACCAAGACATGGAGATGGTATTTCGCATAGGACTAGTTTTACAAAAGTCACAGGCTAGAGAATGAAATTTTTATCTTCATTGATGAATAAAGTACTAGTCCTTTATGTTGAGTTAAATCCATTATAGGGGTTCATTGGTCCTTTTCAAGCTACGGCCTAGTTGAAGAGAATTTTTGGTGAGCATGCCTTCTTGTTTTCGTTACATTTGTTTGTTTCTTCTAACTATCACGCGGTTTGTAATTCATTAAATCAATATCTTGTATTATTGAGTGTTTGAGGAATCGCTCATGTTTTAGTTCATTAATTGGAATGTTTAATTCATCTTCTTAACTCTTTCAACAACATAGTATGACCTCATGGTTGGTAAAGGGGCTTGTTATGATATTCATAACACTATAAAATAGTTTGATTTCATCCCATTTTGTTATGATTTAATTTCCATACCATTCAATTATGGTTACTAATAACTTTATTTTCAAAATATTTAGTTTTTGAAGTATTAGCCTTTCTCTTTGGAAGCATTGTAGTGAAAAGTAAGGTGGACTTAGAGAATTAGCTAGAAGAATGAAGTGAAATACATGCCTAAACGACCTTTTCTATAGAACACTTAATTTTTTTTTTTGTATAAAACTACCTTTTAGAATAGATATACATACAATAACATATAGTTTTCATTAACTAAAAATAATAATGTAGTCACTTAAGTTGCATTTAGTATCTTGAAGGTTGCATAAATAATACAAAACACTTCACAAGCTTGCAGTGCATTAGTAAATAATTCAAATACAAGTTATTTACTTTTCATTAATTAGAAATAATAATGTAGTCGCTTAAGTTGCATTTAATGTCTTGAAGGTTGCATAAATAATACACAACACTTCACAAGCTTACAGTGTGCTAGTAAATAATTCAAATACAAGTTCGAGAATTTAATAGCCCATATATTGTTGTAAATCTTCAACTCATTAATTAGTTAGACTTGTATTGAAAAAGTATAATCATATGACCCATGATGACATGCCTATCCTCTTCATTTTAGCATCTAATTCACGTCCATCTTTTTATTTTTTATAAATAGGCACTAGGGAAAATTTTAGGGGTAAAATTTATGTTAGAATATTATTAAAAACCCATCTCGACTTGGAATATAAGTTATTATTCATTTTTGATACTTTCCTAGGTGTTTGACTAGGTTGTTGGACACATCTTGCTTTTTTAGGCTCACAACTTGCCATCATTATCTACATGAGCACCCTCAACTAGATTTTGGATAAATTATGCCTACTTTTATGATTGTCCAGAATAGTAAGAGCACACTTCCTGCTTTTACACAGATTTGTCCTGCTTTTTCTGCTTTTGAGTGGATAAGGATAAAGTTGGGTGATTTTATGGACTTGGAAAGCTATCTACTTTTTGTCCAACACATCCTCCATCTTTTTCTCTCCAAAATCCATCATCTTACTACTTTTTCATCACTCATTAGCTTCCATATATGATTTAACTAATTCATGAGGTCCTAGACTGATTTGGAAAGTGATGTTGCCACTATTGGGGTTTCTTTTCCTTTTTAGTAAGCATGCTTTTGTGAGCTACTCAAACTGCCTGTAGTGCATTAAAATTTCCTTTATGAGATGTATTATTTATTGTAATATCATTGTTCAATAATATCGTGATGGAATTTTATCCTATTGAGTTTCTTCTCTCAAGTTAATTCTGCTGAAATTTTATTCCTTCTTTGCATTCTTGCAAAAATTGTCAGGTTTCTTCAGTGAACTAGATTTAGGCTGTGAAAAATTCTCACATGGTATCAAAGCTATGTATTATTGAATTTCCTCTTGAGTTTTTTTTGCAAATATTTTGTGCAGGTACAACAACTTCATGGATTCTTACGTTGTTCCTCCTCTTACTCAATTTGATTATGTTGAGTGGAAGCCAAAGATTGTTGTATCTCTAAAGAGACAATGTCTCTATGATGTGTCTATTGATGCTGTGAGTGAGCGAGAATCCTTTGAAGAGAAGAATGAATGGATAAATGACTGTGACAGAGCATTTGGAGTTATGTGTCTAGCAATGTCTTCAGATATGCACTACCTCATTGGTTATGCAAACTATCCTTTTGAGCTATGGTCCAACTTGGACATCACTCTAGATAAGCAGAAGATTGGTTCATGTAGAGATCCCATGGACACATGCTCATGTGTTCTCCCTCCTGATGGCTCGGCCTCAACTCTCTCTAAAGAAATTCTTCAAGATGTAGAAGAAGGAATTGTGGACATTTCATAGTCAGTTCATGTTGAAGATAATATCCATGATTTGAATGCTTCACCTACAAGTCATGAAGTAGAATATGAAGAGACTTCTTATGTGGCTCTAGAAGATGTTAAGGATCCTGAATCCCATCCTATGATGTTGATGATGATAAATATTCAACTAAGGGAGTTGTTTCCATTGTTGAATAGGATTCCATCCATTCACACTTCTCATATCATTCTTCATATTTTGATCTCGAAGATGACAAGCTAGTTGTTGATGATCCTATGCATACTTCACAAGGTGATGCTGCACAATATGTTGATCCAAAGGATGATTTGAAGGTTATATCATATCTCAACAATGCTCCAATTTCACTCACTGGAAGTGATCTCATGCCTTCTACATATTCCTACAAGATGTTTGGCACACTTCCATAGGGATGCACTGAAGATGGAGGAAACCACCACTTGCTTGGAATTGATTCTCAAGATCATCAAGTCTCTTTTGGACCTGATCTTAACTCACATGGTTCAATGTTCAATTCTAAAAAGAATTCACTATTGCTTGGGTTAAAGTCTCAAGCATATCATGGTATATTTGGTTCCAGAGAGCTTCCAGATTCGCTTGCATTGATTGGTGGAGAATTCAAGCACATGTTTTTGGAGCATGATCCACTTCTTCCAAAGAGGAAGATACCTCCATACATATGATCAAGTTCACACCTATTTGAGTTTAGAGCAGCAATTTTTTGTGTGTTTCATGTCCATTCTTGAGGGAGGGTTTTATTCCCATGAGGTTTTCTCTGTTTCCTCAGTTTACATGGGCATATAATAATTTTAATGGGGTGACCATAAGGATTTGTTGCTTGGGACCTAATCATATTTTACTCACTCTAATTCAGGATTAAGGGGGTGTGTTAGAATATTAAAAACCCATCTAGACTTAGAATATAAGTTATTATTCAATTTGGATACTTTCCTAGGTGTTTAACTAGGTTGTTGGCCATGTCTTGCCTTTTTAGGCTCACAACTTGCCATCAGTTTCCGCATGAGAACCCTCATATAGATTCTGGATCGATTATACATGTTTTTATGACTATCCAGAATAGTAAGAGTGCACTTCCTGCTTTTACACAGATTTGTCCTACTTTTTATGCTTTTCAGTGGATAAGGGTAAAGCTGGGAGTTTTTATGGACTTAGAAAGCTGTCTAATTTTTTTCCAACACATCCTCCATATTTTTTTCTCCAAAATCCATAATCTTACTACTTTTCCATCACTCGTTAGCTTCCATACCTAATTTAGCTAATTCGTGAGTTCCTTGACTGATTTGGAAAGTGATGTTGCCACTATTGGGGGGTTTTGCCTTTTTAGTAAGCCTACTTTTGTGAGCTACTTGAATTTCCTTTAGTGCATTTGATTTTCCTCTATGAGCGGTATTATTTATTGTACTATCATTGTTCAATAATATCATGATGGAATTTTATCCTATTGAGTTTCTTCTCTCAAGTTAATTATGCTAACATTTTCTTCCTTCTCTGCATTCTTGCAAAACTAATTGTGAGGTTTCTTCGGTTTACTAGATTCAAGCTGTGACAAATTCTCACAATTTAACACATGGGATATTTTTCGACCTTTTTTCCCCAAAAAAATTGCCAGTTTGTCTTTTGTTTCAAAAATTATTTTCCCAAATTCCATGCGATAATTTATTTTACTCTAAAAATCGCCAGAATTGCCCCAAAACTATATGTAAAAATCCTTAGAAATTTGAATCTTTTTACAAAAAAATTGCCAAACATTTTATGGCTGCAAATTTAAGTATTAGTAAGATTTGTCAAGGTTTCTACACTTTGAGAAAATTATGGATCCTTAAAATTTTCCCTTATAGCCACCATCTTATCTAAATAAAAGGTGGACCCTATGATAGTGAAAAGGCCTTTGGGATCTCCATTGTTAAGCTTTTTGTAGTTTAGAATAAGAACATAGAGAAAGACAAGGACATGAATGTTTCTACAAACGTAATATTCCTATGAAAACTTTGGGCATTAATACGAATAAAGAGATGGCATTTTTTTTTTGGTTATTCGATTTGTTGTATACGTTTCGATTGTTGCATGGTTTTTGCATATGATGGTTTTATATATAGAAGCATATATTTGGTTGTATCATTCGTTATGTTCTCACTTTGATATTTACAATGGTTTTAACCTCAATATATTAAATGGTGGCTGAATATCTTGTTTGATATCCTCAAGGTGTTGAATTCCAATTATCAAGGAAGCCGTTCTATATAAATTGAAAAGATTAACATTAATTGTATAATGGATTTCAAACTAAGGGAAAATCTCAGGATGGAATGCAAGATTGCATATTTGTTGAACTAGGAAATTAAATGTGATTCTTTTGGAAATACCTCGTTTGAAGTCTTCTCTCTTCATCAATTTCTTGTACAACAAATTTTATATTGATTAGAACTATTCTACTTTAAACAATTTCACATGGCCTTTAAAAGCTAAAAGACCAAAAACTCCTTATTTGAACTTTAATCCAATACTCATGTTTTTGGAAGGACCTTATATATAGAAGCATATATTTGGTTGTATCATTCGTTATGTTCTCACTTTGATATTTACAATGGTTTTAACCTCAATATATTAAATGGTGGCTGAATATCTTGTTTGATATCCTCAAGGTGTTGAATTCCAATTATCAAGGAAGCAGTTCTATATAAATTGAAAAGATTAACATTAATTGTATAATGGATTTCAAACTAAGGAAAAATCTCAGGATGGAATGCAAGATTGCATATTTGTTGAACTAGGAAATTAAATGTGATTCTTTTGGAAATACCTCGTTTGAAGTCTTCTCTCTTCATCAATTTCTTGTACAACAAATTTTATATTGATTAGAACTATTCTACTTTAAACAATTTCACATGGCCTTTAAAAGCTAAAAGACCAAAAACTCCTTATTTGAACTTTAATCCAATACTCATGTTTTTGGAAGGACCTCATCTATAATCTTCTCATACAACAAATTTCCTATTCATTAGAATTGTTTTCCTTTAAACCTTATCACATGAGCTTCATATCCAAAATTGATAAAATGGATGTTCCATTAGAAAAATAACAACAATATAAACCATTAGCCTCTACTATTGTCGACTTCCAACAAGGAATGATAAGAATCATGGGGCGATAAGTTTTCTTGAAAATAAAGGATTGTCTTTCCATGGCCACGCCTCCCACTTGCTCCGAACTCCAGCCAGGACACCATTTAGCAGAAACGCCGAAGAGTAGATCGAAATCCTATACATATGAGGATCTCCCCCAAAATATTCTATCAAATTCTGGTCATTGAGAAAATAACAGCCAGTTATCCATTTCAGCCAAACAAGTATTTGAAGAACAACGTATACCCATCTTCCAAAAACCTTTATACCCAACGTTGCGGCCACTACGCTCCCCGCTAAAATGCACACCACCTCCAAAGCTAAACCTGTGAAATAGAGTATCAAACCAATCTTGGAATCCTTTGTTCGCCGTTTCTTTATTAGCAATATTGGGACAAAACCCGGTACCGTCAGTTCCAACCAGTCACCAGCAACTACACCTCCCGTCTCCATCAAAACAGTTGTAGCAATGGCTGCGACTATGACAACAAGTATAGCCATAGAGGGTGTCGGGGAAGTATTAGTCCCACCTTCACCTTCACCTTCAAATGAAATCAGCAGAACCCAACCAAGAGCGGCAACCAAGTTGACACAACCTGTGAAATAGTATATGATGCGTTCAGACAAAGTGAAAAAGGGTGGGAAGAAGTGAAAATAACTTCTAAAGCACAGCACTTGGACAACCTGGTTGTTATTTTGATCAGACTTGACCATAACATGGTTTAGAAATGAGTTGGCAGCGAGTCCACTTCCTTTACTATCCACCAGGTAATCTCTTACTGTCCTTCTGGCTACTAGAGCGCTAGAAAAACCATCCACTCTGAACCAGAAAGTGAGTACAAGGTTAATTAATACTTCTGTTAACCTTGGCGCCACGAAGGAGAAAAAATTGTATTTTACAGTTCCGTATTCGCCTCCTTTACCTCCAGCGAGGTAGCCTTCCAGAGCTTCCGAAGCCATGACTCTGACTCCTCTGCCTTCGGCATCTTTAGACCTCAAAGATCTTATAAGTAGTTTTGTCCACTGATCATGGCGGGCATCATTCATTGGAATGCAGATGCAAACAGGATTCCCTGGGCGTATGGATCCAGCTTTGATTTTATTCAGAATTTCAGATACCACCTTGGACCCACTCTCTCTCAATCCGTATCCATCGTCAAACTGCTCCAAAGGCAACGGGCCCTCTACACGCAACAGGTCCTCCTGGCTGCAGCCATGGCAGCCATTTGTGAGACACGTGAGACATGGGAGTAGGTAGAGGGAACTAGAGAGATGTTTCAATGTCCCAGGCATCCGACGAGCAAGCATAATCGTGATGTCTTCCATTGTCCAAAATACAATGCAGTTGCACATATGCTCACCGTCTTCACACGTCTCCACAGTTATTGTTGCATTTTGTAAAGGAAGGAATTGCAGTAAGATGCAATCCACAAAAGGGGCATTGGATCTCATGAATTGCTCCATGGACCAATTGGGTGCGCCATTTGACAGGAATACAACAGAAGAAGAATCGAGATGTTCTCCTCTACATGTGGTGAGGCCACGTCCATGTTCAATCCCAGTTATGTTCTTCAGTTTGGGACGTGTTACACTGTCAATCACATCACGGGCACCTATCTCTAAATCAAGTCCTCCCCTTATCAAGCTTGTAGCAAAAACTGCTAAATTTGCTACACATGTAATTCCGAGAGCAGGGAAATTAACAGAACCCGTCACACCTTCACTGATATCAAATTGAGCGAAAGCAAAACATGAAAACCAAGAAAACCAGCAAATCAAGTGCATGACCAATGATCGCAAGATGCCCTGCCTTTGTTGAAAATTATTACATAAAGCCATTTCAGAATACAATCCGAAGGGAAAGTAAGCTTAACTTGTGATAAACAAAGTTTTTATTTCTCCACTCAGATCTCTATTGCGTGTCTGCAAACATTTACATCGGCGTTTTTTATTTAAGTAAAGTTTCAATCTGCAGAACATGAGGAAGAGAGGGAGCAGGTGAGGATGCATTATTTTACCTTGGCATTGGAGCAGCCGCATTTTTTTTTTGTCTACATTTTTTAAACGATATAAATATATTATTTTTAAATTGATATTCATTAATTATATAATAAGAATATATTTCAAACTTCCTCCATTATAAATATAAATATAAATATATTTAAAATGTTAAAGTTGGTATTATTACCATATTTAATATATAATTATAAATAAAATGTTAAATTTAACAATAATCTAAGAAACTACTGAGATTTTTAATTAAAACAAGATAAATAAATATATTTAATATGTTAAAGTTGGTATTATTACCATATTTAATATATAATTATAAATAAATGTTAAATTTAATAATCTAATAAAATAATGAGATTTTTAATTAAAACAAGATAAATAGCAACTCAGGTGAAAGTCTTTGCTAAAAGCAATAAACATTAAAAATTAAAAGTCGGAGAAAAATAATTAAAAAATACACACTTATCTATTGAATTCTAAAGAAATAGAACACTCGATACTATTGAAGTTGTTAACGAAGATCTATCAAAAGATTAAGTCAATTTTTTTAATTAGTTACCTTTATTAATATTGGGGGCATGTAAACAAGCACTCACATTATAAATTGACTTGCAATTTAATTTGTGGCTTCCCATGCTCCTTCTCGAAGCCCTCCATGTGAATAAAAATAATGATGAAGAAGAGAGGGGCACTCTCTTGCAATTTAACTTGTGGCTTCCCATGCTCCTTCTCGAAGCCCTCCATGTGAATAAAAATAATGATGAAGAAGAGAGAGGCACTCTCTCTTTCACGATGATGCTAAAATAAAATAGAAGAAAAGAGGGAGGGATTGGAGAAAACAAAAAGAAGGAGGTGAGGGAGATTGGAGAAAGAAGAATAATTAGAAATAGGAAAAGAGCGTAGAGCTCTAGAGAATAGAAGGAACACGATTCCACTTTGATCCTATGGAAGGTTTAGATGCCAAAGAGAGGAAAGGATTCTAATGGTAAAAGCTAGGTAGAACCCTTGGGAAAAGAGAAATAAAGGATAAATGGGAAGGGAGTTGAAATAGAAAGGCATGGGAAGAAGAGGAGAACTTAGCATCACCTCAAGCATAGGACTCCAAGTTAAGTAAAAATGTTTTTGTTCTTATTTGGATCATTGCATCAAGAGCAACGAGGTGCTCTACAACTTATTATGAGGGGAAGTTATCATGTGTGTAATGTACCTGACAACAACAACAAAAATAAAGCTATTTGACATCATATGTTGGCTCAATTTCAAATTTCAAAGAAAAGCTAAAAATATATATAACCAACATAGATCCGTCATAACCATGACCTATTAAGCATCTATGTTAGGCTGAAAAAAAATTTGGTATATTTTGAAAACAGTTTTGGTGTGAATAGGGTTAACGCGAAGTGGTCTGCAGAAGCAGGGTCAACTCCGATGTAGCAACCGAGAACCAAGGAAGATGGGTGTTTTGAATATTTCAAGGGTGGAGTTGGTTAAGTTAGTTAGGATTTTGTGTCCACTTACATTTATGAGTGGAGTAGTCGAGTAGTGGGAGTGGGGTAGGCTGTGTGCGCCCTAGAAATATGTGACAGGTTGGGATTTTTAGGGGCTATTTTGTCTTTTTGGTTACCTAGAAGTAAGTCTAGAGAGTTTTTGGGTTTTATGTCAAAGATAAGATTGTTTGTTGTAAAAGAGAGAGTCACATGATCTGCAAGCTATGTGCACAAATCCAGTGTAATAGAGAAAGAATAGATTTGTAAGTTGTTTATGTAGACATGAAGTGCTTATTTACTGCAACTCATTAACAAAAGAAAAGCGCTTTCGTGGTTTTCTCCCAGTTGGGTTTTCACATAAAATTTCATTGTTCAATGTGCGTGAATGATGTTATGATGTGTTGTGTTATGTTGTTGCATTCTGCATAATAATGAATTTAGCTATGTTCTTCTTTGCTCTTTTCCCTCAGTAGGACTTCAGAGAAAATATTAACTCCCTGATAAATAGAGTCATCAGGGATGTCTTGATGTGTATAACCAATATTCATATGCGCCTGTTTGAAGTGAGCCTCCAGAAATCCTTTGGGGTCATGAGTTCTTTTGGGGGCAAATCCCAATTTCAAAGAAACAATCCTGTCTCCCAGTGTTGCAGCCCAAGTTGAAGTTGGGATAACCAAAGGTCGAAGGTTTAAAGGGAACTTAGGTCATCCCTTCCTTTTGGGACCAGTGAGCTTAAGGTAGATACCGTCTGTAACAGTCTGATAAGATATCTCCTCAAGTAACAGTCTGTCAGGGACAACTCTTGGTAGCAAATGTACAGTACTGCTTCCCCAGACTCTAACGTAAGCAAAGTCTTCTCCCACATACCAGTCACCCAATGTAGGGATGAGAGTTCTGGCATCGGGAGAAAAGGCAGGGGCATCTTCCCTGAAAATCTGTTGGTAAATTGCACCAAAGAAATGGTCGCAGATGTCATAAAGCAAGGGAACAAAACTGCTTTCCCATAAGGCAGAACAATAAATATGAACAGGAGGTGAGGACTTAGTCCAACTCCACCTTATGGTGGGATACTGAAACTCTATACAGAAAACATCAATTACAAATGCAGAGAAAAAGAAGTATGGCTTCCTTATAGCTATTGTTTTCTGATATTTCTCAATGGATGTCTTTAACTCTGCTGATAAAATTGAAGCCCAAGGGAATGACTTCCCCATTGTTAGGACATGATGGGTGACAGGAGCCCATTCAGCTTTGAATACTGAACAATTAGGGAGACCATAAAGTCTGCAGAGCATGGCTGCCAGAAGAGAATAAGGCTCTTTGAACCAGGAAATTGTGTATTAATTATCAGCCCTGGGCATGAAATTTGTCAGTTTGTGCATCCAAGACTTCAGCATTTCATTGAAATTATACCTACTCTTTGACGACTCAAGGAATGCAACATTGAGGGGTTGAACAACTATTTTTAGGGCGTAAGCTCTGGTAAAAATATCAGGGATAAAAGTAGCCAATTGAGACCCTGCACTATCATTGAAAGAGCGGTCTTTAGGGTTAGCATGGTCTACAATCCACTTAACTGCATCAGTGTAGGGAAGGATAGTAGGTCTGGCAGCTATAGCGTGGAGTTGTGAATCCCTAATATTTTCATAGGCGAGGCAGTCACTCTGAATATCAGTTAGGTCATCATTGTCAAATATGGAGTAAATTTTGGACCAATCGATTTGGTATGTCTTAGAAACCTTATCGCTGGTGTTGGCAAGGATGTCAAAGTTTCGGTCTTTGTTCAAAAGATATTTCTGAGGATTTTTGCAGCGAGTGTTGCGAGACATGTTTGAAAAAATCGAGAAATATGATGAATAAATAAACACAAATAAAAAAAATAACTCAAAATAGAAAAAAACCGTGAACAATTGAATAAGAAAGTGACACGAAACCAACCTGTGCAAATTGGAAAAAATGGCGAAAATGACCCTTGGTAAAAACTCATGAAAACGACCCCTGGTAAAAAGTCACGAAAACGACCCCTGGTAAAAACTCGCGAAAATGACCCTTGGTAAAAACTCGTAGTAAAATACACACGAATGGAGAAAATGACCCCTAGTAAAAAATCGCAGTAAAATCCACACAGCAGGCAATTTTTTAAAATGAAAAATGATAAAAGAAAACAGAAACAAAATCAACATATTTATTAATTCCATCGAGTTAAATCTAGGCTGTAAGATTAAGAAAAATCGACGGCTGAGATCTAATTTGGGGAATGTGGAAGATGAGTTGCAGGGGTTTAATTTTTTGGAAATATATACAATGTTCCTGCAATCCGCAATTGCGGGTTGCGGGATCACAACTCAAATTAAAAACAAAACAAAGTTTCCGCAATCCGCAATCCGCATTGCGGGTTGCGGGTTGCAAAAACACATGTCGCAAATCCATTATTCAATCAGTTCCCGCATGTCGCAATTCCTTCTTGCAGTCTAGAACTAGTATGGAAATAATACTGGGCAGAAGAAGGGTCAGCCGCCCTTTCATTTATGAGGGAATTGTGCAAATATTCAACCTACAAAGGATAGGATGTCAATTCATATATATCTTGAATGGTGAAGACAGGATAAATACTAAGCACAAGAAGGGTCGGTCGACCCTTCATTTAAGCTGGAAAAAATGGTGAAAACGACCCCTGGTAAAAACTCGCAGCAAAATCCACACATCAAGTAATTTTCGAAGATGAAAAATAATAAAAGGAAACATAAACAAAATCAACATATTTATTAATTCCGTCAGGTTAAATCTGGGCCGTAGAATTAAGACAAATCGACGGCTGAGATCTAATCTGGGGAATGCGGAAGACAAGTTGTAGGGGTTTAATTTTTTGGAAATATATACAACGTTCCCGCAATCCAAAATCCACAATTGCGGGTTGCGGGACCACAACTTGAAATAAAAACCAACCGAAGTTTCCGCAATCCGCAATCTGAATTGCGGGTTGTGAGTTGCAGAAACACATGTCGCAAATCCATTATTCAAACAGTCCCCACAATCTGCAATCATGTATAACTAGATATCCATTATTCAAACAGTTCCCGCAATCCGCAATCATGTATAACTAGATATCCATTATTCAAACAATTCCCGCAATCCGCAATCATGTATAACTAGATAGCCACTTCAACAAGCTATAGCATGATATGATAGTGCGTGCATTTTTCTCAAACCGTGAATTATGGAGGGCATTCTCTCAGAGCAGTTTTGACTACTTTTTCCATACTTTGTCAATTTCCAAAGTTTCACAAATTTCCCATACTTTTCTAGAATGATGTCAGCTTGCAACACTGAATTAATGATAGCACCAGAACACCATCATGTGTCTTTCCAGATTCATCACACATTCCATGTCATCATACATGCCATTTCATCACTTCCTATGGTGTCGTTTCTCTCTTTGAGGCTCACACATGTGAGATTTTGGTATTCCAAAATAGAGATCAATTCATGTATAACATAATGGTCAAGATTGGAAAAATATAAATTACAAGAAGGGTCAGCTGAGCCTTCATTTAGTAGATCATTGTGAACACCAATATCCAGCAATTCACTTGTATCCAGACTGGTGAACACAAGAAGGATTGGACGACCCTTCTGGCAGTCTAGAACTAGTATGAAAATAATATTGGGCAGAAGAAGGGTCGACCGCCCCTTCATTTATGGGGGAATTGTGCAAATATTCAACCTATGAAGTATAGGATTTCAATTCATGTATATCCTAAATGGTGAATACTGCAAAAATACTAAGCACAAAAAGGGTCAGTCGACCCTTCATTTTAAAAGAGAACTGAAAAAAAAAAAAAAATCTACCAAGGTTGGGACAACAATTCCCCACTACCGACTTCCGCAGTATATGGTAGGGATCTAGACATTGCCTATGTTATAACATGTAAACAATATTTATCACGACTTGTGATTGTCGACAAGAAGGATCGGCCGCCCCTTCTTTTAGTAGATAATTGTGAACACCAATATCCGTCATTTCACCTGTATCCAAAATGGTGAACACAAGAAGGATCGAACCACCCTTCTTGCAGTCAGACTAGAACTATTATGAAAATAATAGTGGGAAGAAGAAGGGTCGGCCGCCCCTTTGTTCACTTATCTCGAGCCTCATTCAAAAATGGGGTGTTGGTTAATGACATTCAACTTCAAATGACCATCATATTATACAGAGACCAATTTATTCAATGATTTGTATATTTTTTACAACTTCAAATGACCGTCATAATTATCATATCGGAACACCGCAAAAACCAATTTCAAAAGTGGCAATATCAAAATAAAAAGTATGGCTTTGGAACCTGGATTTTGGCACTTTTGGAAACAGATTTGGCAATTTCACAACCGGTTTGGTCACTTTCGGAACCAGATTTGGCACTTTTGGAACCGGTATTTTCACTTTTGGAAACTTGATTTGGCACTTTCGGAATACTGGGCAAATCGCATGAATGGGGGGCACCATCAAAGGAGAGAAATGGAGACACTTTGTACTTGGAGACTTGTATTGTTTTACAATATTTAAAGAATTTCAGTTAGTTTCTATTTTACTTTCTTTTGTTACGTGTATGAAGTTTCCTTGATTCATTTTGGTTTTTCATACATAAATCTAATAACTCTATTTTGTATTGATAAATCATAAAACATATAAATCTGTGTGCTTGATTTATCATTCACATGATTTATATGCAGGTTATGCATCAGTCAATTTCTTTACTTGATTCATATTGTTTCACATTCTGCAATCACAGCACATTCATTATCATCACAATTTAATTTGTTAATTAGCTCATCATTGACATGACAGTCACATTCTTTTTAATCCTTTGAATAAAATAACACAGGAATCTTTACTCTTGAAAATATGCATCAACTCTGCTCAAGAATATTTATTCAAAATTGAAGGGCTCAATACAAAACGAGTATCTCTTCACGGGTTCCAACCCTTACTACATTGCCAAAAATAAACCTCTAATCCTTTGAATAAAATAACACTAGAATCTTTACTCTTGAAAATCTACATAAACTCTGCTCGGCCATCTTTATTCAAAATTGAAGGGCTCAATACAAAACGTGTATCTCTTCACGGGTTCCAAAAATTGTCTTTTATACATTGTAAAACCTCTAGAGGTAAAACCCTAACTACTTCATAACTAAAAATAGAAAATTATAAACAACTATTACATTCCATTTTGGTCAAAATTTATACAATTTCCAAAATTTCTCAGAATATAACATTTGATGTCTTTCTATTGGTTGTAGCTGCTGATAGGGCTTATTTCTCAAACAGTAGTCTTCAAGTGTGCAAGGTGTACTTCATTTTCCCATATCTCTCCACTGTCTTCCATTGCTCTGTAGAAGGTACCTCATAACTAGTCATCTCCTTGACCAAAACTTTCATCTCTATGTGCTCTGCAATGGAAGTTGGAGGAGTCTTTTCAGCTATCATGGCCAGCTGGTTTAGAATTTCAAAATCAAGGGAGAGTTTCTTCAGTATAATTTTGCATGTTAGAACATGAGTCAAACCTTGAAATTGCTCATGGTTCCTCGCTATGTTATATAGTAAATCCTTATAATTGTCCTGGGAAATTAACTCATTATTTTCATCCCAAAAAGAAGGCAGTCCCTTTTGTATTTCCTTTTCAAATCCCTTTTTGAAGGCTTCAACCTATTCCTTCATCTGTTTTGCATTAGCCTGAACATTCCCAATGTGAGAATGTTTGCCAAGAACACTCCTAGCCCAAGTTACGAATGTTACCCTATTTTCGATAGCCATTGCTTTCAGATCACCTTATGTCAGAGTATTTAATAAACTTATGGTATCCTGGGTTGTATCTTTTGGTATCTTCTCTAAAACTTCTCTCATTACTTTACATCTTTGTAAGCTATCATTTGCTATGGCTTCCTTTGTCTTCATAAAATCTAATTAAGGCCTCAATTTTGCAGCCTCATCGATGATTGAATCTCAAATCAAATGCTTTGCACCTTGCAATGCTAGTTGTCATTTCACTTGGCCTATCATCCTCTGATTTCTGTCTACCAAATCTTTATTGTTTTTTGTCAACTCTTTTATTTAATTTTTCTTTTTCTGATTTTCCTCTTCTAGTCTTTGTTTTTCTTCTTTTAGTTCTATGATCTCCACCTCTTTCAAGATAGCTTGGGACATAGCTTGAACTATATCATTTGTGCTTGCTTCTTTATTTCCTTAATCTGTTTCTTGCTTCTCTTGTGTTGTATTTGTCAATTTGACCTTTAGATCTTCAATTTCAGTCTTAAGACTCGATCTATCTTTCTCCCAGCTTTCCTATTTTTCCTCAATCTTGAGAAATTTAGCAAGATAGTCATCCAATTCTCGAGATAAAGTTTCTTTTTCTTGTTCTAACACAATTAATTCAGAGGCTTGAATTATCCGAGTTGCTGGAATTCTAACCTTTTGTTGAATTAATTGGATATCCTTTTATTTCTCAGCTAAAAGCTTTTTAGTTGCCTTCCCTCTATTTGGTTCATCATTTCTCTTCACCGGGTCATCTTGCAATCTTTTTATTTGCAGCTGATGAGCTTTGTTCTCTGTTTTCTCTTGCCTCAACTGGATTTGCAGCTTGTTCACTGTTTTCTGTAGTTTTTCCACTGTTAACGTAGCTTTCATCATATCATCATAAATCACCTCTCCAGTATGTCTGTGTAGGTGAATTTTATCAGGGACTGTTATCTTCTGCAAATTCAATTTCATTTATGTGACCTTATCATCAGACAATACGGCCAAATTCAAAGTATTTTTGTCTGGATCTCTGCTAGTCATCAGAGTAATTTCTGAATCAACAACATTCCTGACTTTTGGAAACAACTTATGCATTTCTTTTGTTGTTGTTTGTCTGTCTTTTCCATATTTTACACATATTTCATCTCTTGAATGAAATTTGTTAGAATCACCTGTAGATCTTTCCTCATCAAATTCGTATTCCTGTACTTGAATTCCTGGTCCTTGGTATTTTTCTTTCTTCTTTCCATTTTCTTTGTTAGATACAACTACTTCATCTTGCTAGCTTGATTTTAATCTTTTGGCTTCTCTTTCTTCCTCCACCTGCATATCAGTACTTTCATAAAATATTCTTTTACTTGTTGCTTCAACCTTTCCTGGGGTAGGTACCAACTCAGCTGAAACTTTATCCAAGGTAGAAGGATTAGCGTGTGAACTTCTTGAAACTTCTGTGTCTGATTCATATTGTAGTAAATTTGTCATATTCGCCAATCCTTCAACCTCTTGGTGATCAAAGGCTTTATTTTTGTTCTCTTACCTTCTGTCAGAAATAACATGACAATGATCATAATTAATAGTTGTCGCTTTCCTAAAAATGAGTGCTTCTAAATGTTTTTGTACAAAAGGGAGAGCATTCTTGTTCTTGATGATAAAAGGACCAATTTTTAAAGGGAACTTTATATCTGTAGCTTTCTTGAAATGTAGAAAATGGTCATTTTCTACTGTCAATTTTTGTCTGATAAACTCCAAAGAAAAAAATCTCGGAGTCAAAAAGGCTGGTAGAATATAGGGCTCCTTAACAAATCCATAAATTCTTATTACTATATCTTTCTTCCCTAAAACCAGTCTCCAGTTGCTCTTTTTGGGATTAATTGCATCAGGGTCTTCATCTCTGATAATACTCTAGGAAAATTTTCTCCAAACATCAATCTGTATACTTATGATAAAATAAAATTCATAAAATTAAACATACTATCTTCCATTGTTTCTGAAAACATAGACTGTGGGAAATGTAAATCTTTTTTACTGCTAAACATGAGCATTTTCATTAGGTGTGTCTGGAATCTGAAATGTCTCGAAGTGTGGAAATTTACTAACTGAGAGTGGATGTTCCCAGCCAAGAATTCATCAAATTTAAGGTAGGATACTTGACTGTAATCCATTTTTTGTTTAGCAACACTTTATCTAAAAAGAAAACTTAACTGGACCTCTGTGACCATGGAATCATCATCAAACCCTAAAAACTGTGAAATGAGTGACAAAACTAACTTGGAATTTTCATCAAAGAAATTAATGTCAAGTGGATAGGGGGTGTTATTAATGGAAAGGCCAGGTTTCAGACAACTGGTCATGAAGGTTTGTCTGGTCTCAGGGGATGACTCTCTGTACTGGCTAACTAGGGCTTCTTTGGAAAAATCTTCCTGGTCGTGGGAGGAAAACAGGGGTACTGCTAGAGCTTTCCTAACGGCAGACGCATTTACAGGGCAAAGAATTTTCTTTCGTGATGAATTCATAATGACTCTTTGACTCTGAGAATAATTTACTGCACACCATGAAACAAATTTGAGAAACCCTGAAGGTTGTTTGGGACAGAAATGGATAAAATGAGACTTATAAACATTGTGCACATCCAAATTTTGTTTATATAAACCCTCCAACTTGCTTTTGATTTCTGAAAATGAGAATTTAACCATTATGGGGTCACTAATGTCACTATCTCTGTCCACTAGGGTTTCTTCTATCCTCATAGTTTCAACGTTCTGACAGACAATTTCACTACTTCCTTCCATTATGTAAACAATTCTAGTTACTTTCACGGGTTAAGAGGACCTACCTGGCGCGGACAGGTTGATTAAACTATGCTCGCGCTTTCGAGCAGCACATACATGTTCCAATCCTCCGTCGTTCGCAACACAAAAGTCAAATTTTGATGTGCTCTTCACTTTTATACACCACCGAAGGTGGTTTCGCTACGCAGGATGGTGGTTTTCCTTACCACTTTCTCTGATTGCGGAATGATGTGGAGACGACATGCGTACAACGGTATGGTATTTCGCAACCGTTCCGACCTCCATTATGTCATGCATGTTGGCGACGCGGAAAAATTATGGGACTTCGATCTAACCTCCCTTTATCAAATAGCCGTTGATCTAACTGCCCTTTTATCATTCTCCCATGAGGTACGACGGACATTTTCCCAAGCCCACCTGAACCCGTTTTCCAACACTTAGTCATTTCCAATCATTTCTCCAAGGTTGATCCTGAAACCCATTTTGCCAGACTTATAACTTTCTCCTCAGAAATGATTAAGGAAAACTGAGACCATGACTAGATAGCCACTTCAACATGATATAGCATGATATGATGGTGCGTGCATTTTTCTCAAACCATGAATTATGGCGGGCATTCTCTCAAAGCAGTTTTGACTACTTTTTCCATGCTTTGTCAATTTCCAAAGTTTCACAAACTTGTCATACATTTCCAAAATGATGTCAAATTGAGACACTGACTTAATGATAGCGCAAGAACACCATCATGTGTCTTTCCAGCCTCATCACACATTCCATGTCATCATACAAGCCATGCCATCACTTCCTATGGTGTCATATCTCTCTTTGAGGTTCACACATGTGGGATTTTGGCTTGCCAAAATAGAGATCAATTCATGTATAACCAGAATGGTCAAGACTGGAAAAATACAAATCACAAGAAGGGTCGGCCGACCCTTCATTTAGTAGATAATTGTGAACACAAATATCCAGCAATTCACCTGTATCCAAACTGGTGAACACAAGAAGGATCGGACGACCCTTCTTGCAGTCTAGAACTAGTATGAAAATAATAATGGGCAGAAGAAGCATCGACCGCCCCTTCATTTATGAGGGAATTGTGCAAATATTCAACCTATGAAGTATAGGTTGTCAATTCATGTATATCCTGAATGGTGAAGACTGCAAAAATACTAACCACAAGAAGGGTCGGCCGACCCTTTAGTTAAAAGATAAATGAAAAAATATTTAATCTACGAAGGTTGGGATGACAATTCCCCACTACCAACTTCCGCAGTATATGGTAGGGATCAGGACATTGCCTAAGTTATAATATCTAAACAATATTTATCCGTACTTCTGACTGCCGACAAGAAGGATCGGCTACCCCTTCTTTTAGTAGATAATTATGAACACCAATATCCGACAATTCACCTGTATCTAGAATGGTGAACACAAGAAGGATTGAACCATCCTTCTTGCAGTCTAGAACTATTATGAAAATAATAGTGGGCAGAAGAAGGGTCGGTCGAACCTTCATTCATTTATCTTGAGCCTCATTTATCTCGACCCTTCATTCATTTAATGAAATTCAACTTCAAATGACCATCATATTATACAGACACCAATTCATTTGATGATTTGTATATTTTTTACAACTTCAAATGATCGTCATAATTATCATATCGGAACACCGCAAAAACAAATTTCAAAAGTGGCAATATCAAAAGAAAAAGTATGGTTTTGGAACCTAGATTTGGCACTTTTGGAAATGGATTTGGTAGTTTCAGAACCGGTTTGGTCACTTTTGGAACCGGATTTGGCACTTTTGGAACTGGTTTTGGCTCTTTAGGAACCGATTTTGTCACTTTTGGAACCTTGATTTGGCACTTTCGGAATCGGTTTTGGCACTTTTGGAAATGGTTTTGGCACTTTTGGAACCTGGATTTGGCACTTTTGGAACCGGATTTTGCTTGATTTTGGAGTTTAGAAAGGTTGTTTTTGACCCGTCTTCAAAGTGACTTGGACTAGAATATGTCCAAGTTTAATGAAATTGCCATTTTAAAATTGATGTTACCCTAACTTGGTTTGATTAATGAGCCCTTTCTTACTAGAAACGAGACGGGGAATGGCATTTTGTTGACAAAATGGCTTCGAAACGAGAACGAGATGAGAAATGTCATTTTATACGGGCGTTCTCGTTTCCACAATCAAAAAATAATTTCTCTAGAAACAATTTGTTTTTGGACTCGATTTTTAGAAAATCGTTGTTTTGTTTCTACATTTTTGAAACTGCAAAAATATTCACTATGTTTATTAACATTAAAAACAATTATGTAATTATTTGGTATTTCTGTAATCCTCTTTTTGTGAACAATGAACCTTTCTACTTTTTTCAATCTAGTGTTTGAACTGCAAAACAAAATTGCCTATGTTTATCAACTTCAAAACCAATTTTATAATCATCTCGTATTTCTCTGTAATCCTCCTCTTTTTTAGCAATGAAGCTCAACTCATTAAATTGTTATTTTGTGCATAGCTAGGTAATATCTCTAAATTATTTGTTATAAAAAAAAGTTGGTCTTAACTAAAATTTTGGTGGGAATAAATTCTGTTTAAAAAAAATAATGGTTATGCTTGATCAGAATAAATAGCTTAATAGAATACCATAGCTTATAGAATATGAGAAGCGTAAGCATAGAAGAATCATACTAGGTTCGAATAGAGTACAAGGGTAAAGCAATACTATACCATAACCACTTTATACATTTGTAACTGAGCACTAAAACATGGAATCAAACATGATATAGAAGGTTGAAGGTCCATGCACAATCCCCAAATCGACCACACAAGCGTCATGAATATTTAGCATTTTAGGTATATATCATGTGGTTATTTTGAGGTTTGACACACAAATATTTTTTCTTGGGCCCATAGAATATGTCTCTTAAATGGATGGGTAATTCATGGGTCCCTATTCCATCACATGATTCATTTATAGGTAATTCTTCACTTGTAAATGGGATGTGGTAAAATGTGTTAACAATTTTAAGGAGTGGCACACCAAGGATGTTCCTCATGGCATATAAAGTTGTCTAATACCAAAATCCAAGGTCTTAGGCCATCATATTATCCTTGGAACTCATTTACATTTTGAGAGGTTGTAAGCTATCATGTATTCCCTAAATAGGGAATATTTAACTTCGTAATTATATATGGACTCCATTTAGAGGTTTGGAAAACAATGGGTAGATAATAGGCCTAGTCCATGCTTTACGACCAAAAGATATTGTCTTAGGCCACAATATTTATATTTGGGGTGCATGAAGCATGAATGGGTCAAGGTCTCAACCAACACTTAGAACGTACATAGATAACATGTGGAATATGAATGAAATATTGTATCCATTTATGATTTTTTTGTGTTAAGGATGGTTCCAAATGTTAGGATATCTCATCATTCACTTTTGTACTTTGCATGCATTTTGCATGCATGCATGTTACACCAAAATGTCGTCACTCTTGTGCAAGTGTCGCAAGTGTCACAAGCGTTGCAAGTGTCGTCGTCCTGACCTAGTGTTGTCACCATGAACATTCCAAGTATCGTCATTATGGCCAAGTGTCGTCATCATGACCGTTGTGATAATGTCGTCATCTTGACCATTGTGTAAACTCTTTGCTATTTTACCTAAACCCATTTTAGAGTAAAAACACATCCCTGAAGTTTCCCATGACTAGAGGGATTAACTGACCTACATTTCACGGTTGTCGCAGTCTTCCCTTGTGCAACATGCAACATCGCAGGTTGTCCTAATGCAACCTGCGACGATGTCAGTTATTTGGATAAAAGAGTATCTTCGAGCCCATTCTCGAAGATGAGTGATGTGGAGGCCTATCCCTAGGCTCTAGGTGAGGTGGCATTTTGGTTCCTAACCTTATGGGAAAATCCCTTAACCATCTCTCCCTAATCCTCAACCTACCCTATCTCTTTAGCCCTATATAAACACCCACTCTCTCCATGGGAGGGGGGGAAGGTCTATGGTATCCTTATGCTGATAGAATCCATATTGGTGATTGGGAAGCTTGTACCATCTTGGAGGATTGGCTTGGACATGTTGGATGGAGGATGCGACGTTGAGGCGTTGATTGTAGCTTCATCCTTTTCTATGTATTCCCACCTTTTTATACAGTTAATATAATCTCTTTCCATAAATGTTGTCTCACTGATGATGTTTAGAACTTTCTTCCTCAACTGTTAGTTTAGATCAGTTATTGTTTAGATATCTTGTACTGCTTGTATCATTTCCATATTGTCTTGACAGGTCTTGCAGCTGGAGATCTGACGACCACCAGACTTGGAGCAACAACAAGGAGAAGGATCCACGATCTGAAAGGTATATATCTAAGTACTCGATCTGTAACTAGATTATAGGAAATGAGTTTTGTATTCTGTAATATTTGTTCTAGATTCACTTGAACTAGGGATATCCGGCTCGTGTCCACCCGAGTGGATTGTCCGTTAACAAATCTGGCGACCATACTGGGGAAGAACATTGTTGTTTTCAATCTGAATGTCAGTTTCAGTTGATTGTTTTTCCGAGCAATCTCTTTGGCCATTTGCTTCTTAAGCCCTTTCACCATCAGATATTCACTTTGAAGAATCTAATTACCTTCCTTTGAGTTTGTACTCCTCATTTTCAGACCATTTCATTGCTCATTATCTGGAGAATTGGTTCATTTTTTAATCTAGACTTCGCCTGTTGCACCTGGGTAGTGGAAACAGAACGACACTATGTCATTCTGAGTCTCTGTTCTTTACCTGTTAGTTACTCATCGCACCCCTTGCATTAGCAAACTACGACATTGTCGCACTTCCCATGTAAGAAAACTGCGACGTCGCATTGTGCACAAGGACAGAGTGCGTCGATCTGCCATTTTTTCCATACAGGCATTCTCTCTCTAGTTTTGTTGTGAGTTTGGTTTGTGTGTAGACTCCCTCTGTACTGTACGATCCATTCAGAGACCCCATTGTTTTATTTTGTGTTTTGAAAGTGTTTGGTATTTTGTGTGGATTTGTATTGGGTCCCATTCTAACAAGTTCAGCTTGGTAGTGGTGGATACTTTGGTTCCCCCATCTTCATCCACTTGACCTTGTTATCCCCCCTCTCCTCACCTGATCTAATCTTTGCAGTAGATCTGATCCCAAACCTCTTTTTGCACATGCTATTTGGCTTGTTTGTATTGGTTTTTGGGTCTTTTGAGATTTGGATTCATGTTTGGCCCCTTTGAGTCAAAACTAGTGTTTTGCTTGTGTTTTTAAGCGAAATGGGTTCTATCGTGCATTCTTCAGTCGTTTTGACCCATCTCAAGGTTTTGAGATCATTTGTGGTTAAGTGTTATTGGCTTGTTTTAAATACTTGAAGAGTGTGGAATATCCATGTCTTTTTTAGCCTCTCTTTCTTGGGTTATGCATCTTGTTTCCCTTACATGCTGAGCTATTCAATCATTTTTGGAAAAGATTGGTTCTTTGTCTCCACTTTAGTTCAAAGAAAAGCTTGATTTTGTCACTCTTTTGCCATATTCATGAATTTGGAAAACATAAGTACTCTTCTTGCTTTAATTTGATCATTTGAAATTCTTGGTCTCACATTCATAAGAAGAAGAAAAGGCTTGTTTCAGTTTTGTATGCATTTGAGTTAGATAAGATTGTTAAGTGCTTATCTTTGTCTTGCATTTGATTGGAAACATTTGTGGAATCCCATAGCTTAGATGTGTCTTTTTCAAGTGTAAAAAGTTAGGAAATGAGTTATAATTATCGCATTTGGTAGATTTTGAGCCCTTCTTGAGTGCCTTTGAATTGTTTGGGTGCTTGCCTTTTCTCTTTGGGAAATTCTTGAAAGATTAGAGTGCTGTAGATATCTTTTCACTTTCTGTATATAGATATGAAAAGCGTTGAGTTATCAAATTTCATTTTTGGTACATGCATTTGAAAATTGAAAAGTGCTTCATCATTTTGTTTTACACATTGTTAAGATTAGTTGCGTCTTTCATTTTCTTTGTGCTCTTCAGTTGAATATTGCAAAAAATTAGAGTTATTGCACTCTAGGAAGGAATTCTTCTTTTCGTTACTACTTAAGTACTTTTGGTTTGAAAGAAGGAAATATCTCTCCTTAACTTAAGTAGTTTTTATTGAAAAGGAAAGGAAAATGTGCATTATCATGTAGTTGAGTATTGCATTATGTTTACATTTATGTACTCACCTCATGCATCCACCTAACCGTACAAGATAAAATTAACTCTAGCTGAAGTTAAAATCATTTAGCAACTTGTGTGTAAGTTAGAGACGTGTTCCAGCGTCGTTAAGCGTGGCAGCTGTCATTATTTGCCAGCACTATAGTCCAGGGGTATTGTAGTCTTCCACGTACATCGGTATATCAAGCTCCTTCATGTACCCACCAAGTACCATAATCCATACTTGGCATATATCAAAGGGTGTATCACGTACTCGACACGTATACCGGAGGGTCTCGTGCCAATGGTTGTGCATTAGACAACACCACTATGGATTTGAGCTCCCATGTACCTTGCATATATCGGGAGACACCCATAGGAATCCTGAAACCATCTGAGTTAACCATTTGGCCGTCTTGGCAAAGCAATACACCGAGAACAACACTCGGGGAGATTAGCACACACGTACTGTCCAGGTAATCGGGTATGCAGGAAAGGGTACAGTCCCAATCCTCCTTGTCGCGTCATATTGTTGGACCCTGCAGTATATAGCGGTTTGCGATGCCTTGATAATCCTGTGAGGTTCCAGACTTTGAATCCACTCCTATTCACACAGTTTGCTTGTTGCTTTTAGACTTGAGTAGTGTTTGTTTTGTGTGGTACTTTAGAGACTCTTAGGAATTTTAGATATGGAAGATTCTTCTGGGACTACCAACCAAGGCACCCCTTTCCAAGGTATGCCATTTGTTATTCCCCCTTGTGGAACTGTTGGTCCTGCCTTTATGGCTGCATTGAGTCTTCCTGGATTAATGATAGGATTACCAGTATGGTTATTCTCCAATCCAATTACGCCAAGTGCACCAATCGTGTCGGACATAAGTCCTTCACCACATGAGCATCAATCTCGTGATGACCCTTCTCCTTCTCCGTCAAAAGTTGAATCGGCTTCCATCTCTTCCTCTTCTCCTACTGAAAACTCTGATGTTAGTAAGAAGGCTGGTGTGAAGAAGAAGAAAGGGAAGATTAAGAAGAAGAAAGATAAGAAAGAGACCAAGCATCAACCATCTGCCTCTAATGGCACTCATTCTATGAGAACACCTCATAAGCCAAAGTTCCCTTGCAAACTTTGCAAGGGTGATCACCTTCTCAAGAATTGTCCCGGTCTTTCCCGTGTGTCAGAAGTGTGGTCTAAAAACCCCAAACCGCTTGTATCATCAACCTATGACCATCATGTTGATGATACTCCCTCGACCAGTGACCCATTGGTGATGAGTCAGAAGGGTAGAGCTGCAGAACCTTGCTGGATATGCAAGGGATTGCATCATACTTACCTTTGTCCAAGCATGGATGAAGCTTCACGGTGGTTGGAAGATATTACTAGTTCTCAACAAGTGCTTCCAACAAGCTATAGTAATTTGTCCCTCGATCCCCCACTGGTTGACCAAGTGATCAATTCAGTTTCATCTGTAATTGACCCCACTCTTCCTTTCGAGAATGAAGTGATCGAGTTGATGTCATCTCCACTCGATCCCGCTCTTTCATTGGAGAAAGTTTAGACTGAAGCAGTCACCATGACACAATCTTCCTCTCATTCTTATCTTCCAAGTGAGAGTGAATTGGAAACCGCTGATGTTTTCCTAGTCAGTTCAGAATGTCGTAGGAAAGGGGAAACCCTGTCCATTTCTATAGGACCACCTCCAAGTATTGAGGTTATTTCTTTTGATTGGAATGGTCTAACAGAATCTCGTCTTCCTTCGAGTATTCCTTTTCAACTATCTATAGGAGTTTTCGATAAAGAAATATTTCGTACAATAGTTGATGAGGGAGCTTCTGTTAGTATTTTATCCTCAACTGCTTGGCAAGCCATAGGTTCGCCTCAGCTTGTGCCAGTCACTGACCAGATTTTGGCTTTTAACAGAAGGCCTACCGGACCTTTAGGGATTCTCCCGCAGTTACTTGTCACGTTGAGAGGTAAAACTATTTATGTTAATGTCATGGTTGTCCAAGGTCCTTTAGATGTCAATCTACTCATTGGACGTGATTATGTCTATGCTATGAAAGTCGTCATGTCCACACTCTTTCGAGTGATGTATTTTCCTCATCATGGGAATATTGTGACCATTGATCATCTTTCCTTCGTGACACCCACTCATCATATGACTCCTATTCATAAGACTTCCCTAAATGTTCCGCATGTTTTAGTGGTTTATTCCCCCTGAGGATAGGGGGTACGAGCATGGTTTATGTTATGTTTCAAGCTCGTTAAAAAATGAAACCAAACACTCTAGCATAGTTTCCTTTTGGTTTCAAGCTTACATAAAAATGAAACCAATCCATTAGAGCACAATTTTATTCTATTTTAAGCTCGTTAAAAAATGAAATAGACCCCTCTAAGCAAAGTTTACCTTTGGTTTCAAGCTTGCATAAAAATGAAACCATCCCCTCGAGCATAGTTTTATTCCATTTCAAGCTCGTTAAAAAATAAGATGGGCCCCCTCAAGCATAGTTATTGTCTATTTCAAGCTTGTGTAAAAATTAAATAGATCTCCCTCCCCTCGGTTCGAGTCTCTCACTAGAGTTAGAACTTGAACCTTCATTTCATCTGATTCTCGTTTTCCCCCCATGGTGAACATTTTCATATTAGTAGCCAAGTAAGTAGTTGGGTTAGCAAGCAGCATTTTTAGATGAAATGGATCTTGGGGGGCATGCCACATGTCGTACCGTCAGCAATCATGTTGAGGTAACACTACCATGTTAAGTCGCTAGCAATCATGCTGGGGGCATTTACCAACCTCTGGGAATCATGTTGGGAAGGAACCCGCCAATGGACCTTAACCGTGAGCATAGTTCCCGTTCTATGTCAAGCTTGTTAAAAAATGAAATAGGTTCCCATGAGAAGAGTTCTAATCTTGTGTCAAGTTCATTAAAAAATGAAACAACTCATTTTCCATTGAGTCGAGTCTCCCCATAGACTTAGTACCTGAACCTTCTTTTCACCCGCCTGTACCTTAGGCGAATGAAATGAAGCTTGGGGGGCATGTCTTCAACCTCTAGAAGTTACGTTGAAGTCAACTTGATCGCCTCTCCACATCATGTTGGAGCTAAGTCACTTACTTCTAAGCAATCATGCTGGGGGCACACACCAACCTCTAGATTCCATGTTGGGTAAAAGTTCACCATTGGAAACATTTTCGAGCATACTTTCCTTTTTAGGTTTTGAGCTCATTAAACCATGAAAATTATCCCGAGCATAGTTCATTTTCTATTACAAGCTCGTTAAAAAATGAAGCAGACATCATGAGCATTCTTCCAACGTATCTTCAAGCTCGTTAAAAACAGTAAGATGGTGTTGAGCTTACTTTTCACTTTTTTCGTGCTCTAGTTGAAACATGAAAAGTGGTTTGAGCTTAATTTTTACTTTTTCGTGCTCTGGTCCAAACATGAAAAAGATTCCGAGTACTTTTGATACCATTCTCGTGCTCGTTAAAAATTTGAGTAAAAAGGTGTGTCTAACAAGTATAGGTTTATCACTTTATCCGAGCTCACTAGACTATTTACGAAAAAGGAACTGTGCCGAGTTTACTTTTTCCTTTGCCGTATTCGGTCATCAACCATGACAAAGTTGTTCATGGAGTCCTTTTAAGCTCTTTTCAGACTCCCTAAATAGGAAAATATTGCCAAGCGAACTTGATGCTTTCACGCTTGTAAAAGCATTTGAATGATCGTCTTTCTGGTGATAGTTTACCCCTTTTTCAGACCAGGAAGCACTATTTACGAAAAATGAATACTCCATACAATCATGACTGGAAGAGTCCTCTCCCGCGTTGTTTTACCCTTTTTCGGGCGATGAGGCTAACTTTATGAAAAAGGACTGTTGGAGTCTCCTTTAGTTCTTTTCAAACTCTCTAAACATGAAATGACATCGAGTTTTCCTTCTCTTGACTCGTTAAATTTTAAACATTGAAGGGCCCATTATGGGACAAACCCCTCCTTTCCTAGGTTCGTGAAACATTTGGGATTGGACTCATCTATGAGATGAGTTATACCGAGCATCTGGTTACCCTCATCAAGCTCGTAAAAAACACATGAGGCACTCATCAATCATGATGGGGAAAAAGGGAAGATTTTGTGTTACATCTTAATTACGGCAGTACACAGTCACTCTTGAACATGGCACTCATTTGCATTTGCATTAAGTACTGGATAATCTGTTTGTCCTCAAGTCTTGTCAATTCCATGAGTCGCGTCGCTCCTTTGGATCAGCCAAAGAATGCTTCCACCATCATTTGCATTAGGGGTTGGTATCATTCTCGTCATGTCAATACTGCCAAGTCATGCCATGCCCATGTTCAATAGATGTTCATTACTCATCATCTGCAGTCAGTATACCTTCAATCATGTCGGTCTACCTTGAGTCAGTCTTGCACATTACTGTACCATCCGATCTACTCTACACATATTTTTTCGTGTTTCGTGTCGATTGATGGGGGATTCATCATGGCCCTCCTTCGACGGATTCATCCTTGTTGACATCAACTCATCATCCAAGGATTGAATCTAGAAACCAACCAAGTACCTTGGCCCTGCATGCCTCAATGGTAGGTTACCTCGCTTTCATAATGAGTTTACATCATTGGCTCTTGATTGAAAGATTTCATCTTGCGTTCGACTTCAAATCGTTTATTCGTGCTTGATGATATGTACTGTGATACCATGGAAATCATTGACATCAATGGTGATCTCTCTCACACTTGTTAACGGTTTACATCAATGCCCGATAATCAATTGGTTTCTACCATGTTCGACGTCAAGACATTTGTAATCACATTGATAGATTCGTATCATTGCGGGTTCAGCTTGAAGACCCTGGGGAGTCATGTTTTACCTAGGTTGCGATGGAATTTGTATTGATTCATATTACATGGATCCACTTTTGTATTGGTCGTGGCTGTATTATTATCTCATCATGGATCTACGATTGTGTCTAGTATCCATGATTGTGTTCAGTCAGTCTTTACTATCATGGATCTGCAATGTACTGGTCGGTAGCCATGTTTTGTGTTGTATGAGACTTGTGGATCTCAGGTCATTTCTGCAGCAACTCCTTCCAACCGGCAAGTCCTTGCCATTTTTCTTACTACAAATCATTTCACCTGTCTCATTCCATCAGCTTCATGCTTTGGGGGGCATTCTGTTACACCAAAATGTCTTCACCCTTGTGCAAGTGTCACAAGTGTCGCAAGCATTGCAAGTGTCGTTGTCCTGACCTAGTGTTGTCACCATGACCATTGCAAGTATCGTCATTATGACCAAGTGTCGTCATCATAACCGTTGTGATAATTTCGTCATCTTGACGATTGTATAAACTCTTTGCTATTTTACCTAAACCCATTTTAGAGTAAAAACACATCCCTAAAGTTTCCCATGACTGGAGGGCTTAACTGACCTACTTTTCAAGGTCGTCGCAGTCTGCCCTTGTGCAACATGCAACCTTGCAGGTTGTCCTAATGCAACCTACGACGATGTCAGTTATTTGGATAAAAGAGTATCTTCGAGCCCATTCTCGAAGATGAGTGATGTGGAGGTCTATCCCTAGGCTCTAGGTGAGGTGGCATTTTGGTTCCTAACCTTATGGGAAAATCCCTTAACCATCTCCCCCTAATCCTCAACCTACCCTATCTCTTTAGTCCTATATAAACACCCACTCTCTCCATGGGAGGGGGGCAAGTTCTATGGTATCCTTATGCTGATAGAATCCATATTGGTGATTGGGAAGGTTGTACCATATTGGAGGCTTGGCTTGGACATGTTGGATGGAGGATGCGACGTTGAGGCTTTGGTTGTAGCTTCATCCTTCTCTATGTATTCCCACCTTTTTATACAGTTAATATAATCTCTTTCCATAAATGTTGTCTCGTTGATGATGTTTAGAACTTTCTTCCTCAACTGTTAGTTTAGATCAGTTATTGTTTAGATATCTTGTACTTCTTGTATCGTTTCCATATTGTCTTGACAGGTCTTGCAGCTGGAGATTTGACAACCACCAGACTTGGAGCAACAACAAGGAGAAGGATCTGGGATCTGAAAGGTACGATATCTAAGTACTCGATCTATAACTAGATCTAGGAAATGAGTTTTGTATTCTGTACTATTTGTTCTAGATTCACTTGAACTAGGGAGATCTGGCTCGTGTCCGCCCGAGTGGATTGTCCGTTAACAATGCATGCATCCGCATGTTGCCTAGTCATCAGTATGGTACCTCCAGCACCTAGTCCCTAGTCTCCCAGCACTCGGGAGCTAATTTCCACTAAGATTTAGCCCTCCTATCCTGTCATGCGCCCAGTTCTCACCTTCCACTGAAGAAGGGCTCATTTCTCACCTATCATTCTAGTTACACTTCAGTTATCACTTTGATTTACCTTCGATTGACCCATAACTGATGTTATCACTCCGATTGACCTCTGATGAGACATGACTAGCGGTTTTGAGTATAGTTAAGCCCTCATGCGCCCTACACTGAGCCTCCATACCTATTTTAGTGCCACTTACCATCAGTTACACTTATTACACTCAGTTAGACTCAGTTTGACACCTAGCTGACAGTTACTTGTGAATTGATGACCACCACTGATTGATGAGATGGACTCCTAGTTGGAGCCAAGCTGTGACGTTCAGTTAATTTGAATGAATTCCTTGGTTAATTCGAATTGCTCAATCATTGTGATAGTATTGTATTG